>KN513490.1:5889-27983 GCA_000787155.1 Scartelaos histophorus | reverse complement strand
AAACCTTTACAGCCGCTGCACTCTTGGCTCGGCTGCTCCCATTCTCTTTTACTATTATCATAACTGCAACGACATTCAGAGTTATAATAAAGTCATGAGTGTGAGAGTAATGTATGCTATGCAAAATCTGGGTGATTACTTTATATTTACATTTACATTTTTAATGAAGTAGTTTATCCTACAAAATTGGTTCGCTCCTCATCGCTGCACAGGAATTAAATACAACGAGCTACTATTACAACAAGCAGCAGCAACAGACTTTTTCTTTGCATTGAAAACCACATTTTCAGATACAGGATATCGCATTTGTGTCCTGAAAAATGTCTGTCAAGGTCTTGGAAATAAAGTAGGTTTCCCAGTGATAAGCAGAAGTTTCCTGTCAAGAAGTAATCTAGCTCCAATGCCTAAGTCTTTAGACCCTTGCTGGAATGAATCTCCTAAAATCACCTTTGTTTGGCATCGCTCCTTTTCCTCTTTTCTTCTCCTTTCAGTGACCTCAAAAACTGACTCTTTTGCAGCGAACTGGTAGTGGATTTTTGTCATTGCAACAAACTTTGTGCAAACTGTGAGAAAGCTCCAGCTGGAAAAAGCCTCTAAGAACCGCTGCTGGTTTAGTAAACAGCGTCTTGTGTCTGTGGAGTGTGTAAGAACCGAACATAAACCAAGTAATCTCAGCGCGCCAGAGAGTCAGTAACAACTTGTTTTAACTTGTCCGTCCTACGTGTCGTACGCAAATGCATCCCTATAGCTGATGAATTCAAGAGGATGGACTTTTAATATCTTTTCTATGGACTTTTAATTTCCTTTGAGATCAAAAACGTATCTATCAAACTTATTTGAAAGAAACTACCTTTAATATGTGGCTTTTATTCATGTTGAAAAGTCTAAATTAGAATTGAGTATCCTTTCCTTTCCTTTTTTTAAGGTAACAATAAGCTCCATTCATGGTTATCAGAAGGTGTTTGGAAACATGCGGATGACAAGATCCTGACAATGGGCATGTGATAAAAACATCCAGAAGCAGCGTCTCCACAACCTGCAAACCCCAACCGAAGCTTTCCAAGGAAGACGGGACTGTAATCGCATCTTTCATGTCACTTACAGACAGCTGCCGAACAAGTTTTAAATTAAACATAGCAATACACAATACACAAATTAATAGGCAAATTTAAAAAAGTAAAAGAAAGAATACAATGTCATCTAGATGAAGAAAACTAGGCGTTTTTCTCAGTTTTTCACAGTCGTCTGCATGTTTCAAAAGGTCAGCCGGTTTTGTGAATTGTGAATAGCGCCTATGGGAGAAATGTGCATAGATGAGATTGACGAAGCAGACAGTCAATAATGGTGTAAACATGGACTTCAATGAACATACAGTCTAAAATGTAATAGCCATTGAGGTGGGTGGGTCAGTTTGAAAATTTTAACAAAGGGAAGCGAGAAATGTGTGAAAAGTAAAATTTTTGGAAGTTTTCACTTTCGTGTTATGGATGCTATGTCAAGGGCCCCAGATAACGCCATTTTCTGGTTGATATTATGTTGTTTCTTCATCACAAACAGACCTGGAGTTGTGTTTTGTTTTATTCAGTGTTTATTCAGTGTTTAAACACGCAAACATTGCATATTTAGGCAGGGTTTTTCTCTCAAACAGAAAACACTTACACAAGAATACAGGGAGTGCTCCACTGTTTTCTTAAACTCCATACACCTTCACTAGAATTTGGATTTTTCCAGTCCCGGACCTCCCAATCTCTACTGAACTAAAGGTAAAAGGAGCTGTTAATTTAAAGACTTCCACTACATGATGTCACAAAATGGATCTGAGCTTATGAGTAGATTGCAGACAGACCAAAGAGTTACTCAAACATGGGTCAATGAAAAAAAACAAAACAACTGTGAGCATGTTTTTGATGAAGATTGCAGACAGACCAAAGAGTTACTCAAGCATGGGTCAATGAAAAAAAACATAACTGTGAGCATGTTTTTGATGAAATAACAACATTATAACATGGCTTAAAGCTCACAAAAGGTCCATTTTGAGTAATATGGGACCTTTAAGCACTATAGTTTGAATATTTTGTTCTTGTATTGCGGCAATTTGATCATTCTGGAAGAAAAAAAAACACCAACAAAGTGAACAATGGTAGAAATAAACTCCTCCTTGAAAACATTACTTAATTTTTTTAGCACCAGTTGACTAAGTCCTTTACGTCCTTTACGCGTCTCATTCCCCTTTCCTCGCTTCCTTTTTCTTGATTCCTTTCTTCAAATCTGCAGGAAATGGGTGAGGAAGCGAGGAGATAATAAACTCCTCACCGAGACCAATAAAGTTTGATTATTTCACTTCATATGACACGTTTGATTGACGGCTGAAAAATGGAGGATCGAGGAGAGGGATCAAGGAGAAGGAAGTGATAAAAAAGCGAAACGTGACGCGATCATTGTACCATCCTTCTTTCCGCATGTGTCTTGTATTAAACAGTAATTAGCTGGACTAGGGGATGACATGTGGCTTTGAGTCTCCATGTTATTGGAAGGATGAAGGGAAAACCCAAACAGCCCAGGGCCACCGCACAATCTACCATGTTTTTACCACCCATCTGAAGCCTTTAAACACAGAGAAATAAGTCCATAAAGTTACCATCTCTGGTTCAGATGTTCCACAGTATGACATTAAACAGATTATTTCACATTTATTCAATTACAAGTGGTTTTAGAGCTCAAAAATACCACGAAAAACTGGCATTCTGATGTAACCTGTGACTTGGTCTGGTTTGGTAGGAAGGTTTAATGCCACATTGCGAAACATTTCAACGTTTCAAAGCAATAACATGTCCACGAAGGAAAAAAATGCACCAAATAATACAATTTTCCGATCCGTTATAATGTTTCTGCATCACAAACAAAGCGAGAGTTGCGTTTTGCTTCATTTTCAACACACAAAACCTGCATTCTTGAGCTGAATTCTTCTCTCAAACACTACGTTCCACCTTGTGATGTCACGTGGTAATACAGGAAGTGCTCCATGGTGTTTTTAAACTCCATACACCTCCACTGGAATCATTTGGATCATTTCAGCCTTGGAACTGCCAGTCTGTATTGAATAAAAGGTAAAACTTGCCTGTTAAAAAGCTGTTAACTTGAAAATTACCACTGCATGACATCACAAGGTGGAGCAGAGCATTTAGATTTGTTTTTTATTTGTGTCAAGAGAGAAACAATAATCACAGACATACTACACAGACATTGTAAACAACAGAAAAGGAGTGGAAAGAAAAACTTATATTAATTGACCCCTGTTTACATAGAGCAAAATAAATTACATACTATGAATACTAAATATAATTAACCCAATTTATTTCTTTTTTTATATTGTACTATATTGAATTAATACTTTTAAAAGAACTTTGGGAATGTAGACAGACTAATAATAATAATTAAAGGTTACTCAAACATGTGCGAATGAAACAAAACAATCCTAACTATATTTTTATATTTTTAAGGAGGTAACAACATTCCATTTTGTGTAATATTGGACCTTTTGCTCAGATTATCAATCATTTTCTGACATCAACTCAAATAAAAATATTGTAAATACTATAATAAGAAATGGAGACATGCTACATTAATTAGCCTCTGTTAGCGTGGTTAGCAGACACTGTTAGCATTGGCAGTAGTTTTTTTTTTTTAGCTTTTGTTGGCGCGTTGTTGAGTTTCCCAGTCAAATATTCCAGTTCAGTAGCATTTTAATGGTTGGAGAATGGGGTGTTATCTCCCGAAACAGTTAACCCGAACAATATTATTACAACTGTGAGTTATAAATCAATGTTTGAGAGTGATTTTTTGCTTTTGTTGATATTATCTCCGTGTGACCGCAATCATAACATCACAATTAGAACTGCAGAGGTTCAACAGCTGTGGTTCAGAAGTGGGTGGACGTAAGCGGAACTAAAAGAAAAATAATACAACCATCAATATTTTTATACATATCAAAGTTTATCCAAACACAGGGTGCAGCGGTCCAGCTCGGGTCGCGAAATGTTGCCTCAGTTCCCAAGAATTCTGAGTTCCAGTTTGAATTAGTCAGACCTCGGAAAAAGGGTGACCAGACATCCCGAAATCTAAGTTGTCCTGAATGTCAAAAATGTCCTGAAAATTCTGCTTTTATTGTCTGTGTGTCAACGAGTCCCTGAATTTCCACCGTCCCAAATTGTCGATCTCTACTGAACAAAAGATAAAAGGAGCTGTTATTTTTCTCATATGACATGTTAGCTTCACATATGCATGACAAACCGTGCCTCAACACGCAGGACCGCTCTGAAATCAATTAAAACTGTATAGAAATAAGCGCTTAAAATACCAACGGCCCACTATCTCTGCATTATTTGAAAGAAACAACGGTTTATGCTTGGATAACATGATTAAATTTGCAGACTCTATTCTTGCATATAAAATTTTACACGGTCTGGCTTCTGTTCCACTACAAAAATGTGTTTTAAAAATCAGAACATATGAACAAGAGCAAACTAAAGAGATTTTTGTATAATCATTAAGGAAAAGTGCCTTCGGACATTGCACTCATATGTCAATAGATATTAATGCTTCAGGTAGTAAGAGCATTATTTGTTCATCAGTGCAGAAAGCGCCGCCGTCTTTGCACTAATACAGACGCTAAATGATGAAAAGAAATGTATCAGAATTCAGTAGCCGCACAACCACTCACACCTGACCTGAAATCTGAAAGACGCTGACGAGATTCCAAACAGGACAGTGCTCGTTCTACAGGAGACATGCGCAGTAGAGCGAGAGGTGATGTAGTCTAATAATCCCTCTTTTCAATACTAAAGTCGTGTGTGTCTTTTAGAGCGTATGAGTGAGAATTTTTGGTTTTTATCACGTTTTATGAATTGAGCGGGTGATGTGGCTTTGGTCCATTTGGGCACCAAGGATGGAAATGAGCTTTAGCTACAATCCTGCATATTTACAAGTCCATTAGGGGTGAAAGAAAAAACTGATTCAGTGATATATTGTGATACTTCATTGCACAATTCTCAAATCAATTCAAAATGCATCCAAATTGATAAAAAAAAAATCCATTAGTTACATTCTGTTCTGATGATTTAAACATTTGTATGAATTGTATTTTGTACAATTGTGTTCTCAAAAAGGTGCAGTTGACAGAAGAAATTATGGCTAAATCACAATGGGAAATTATGGATTAATCACAATATATCGTCTTATGTTTTAGTATCGGGATATATCATGATATACTGAATCATGACATCCAGATCATGTTATGTATTGTATCGTCAGATTCGTGGCAAAGCATACCCCTAAAGTCCATGTTTGACTCTTGCATTATCTTGTCTTTTAATATGCATTGTCCCTTTCACAAATAAATGTGCACTTGAAAAGTACCACTACATGACATCATAAGGTGTGAATGAAACACAACACAACTCCAGGTATGTTTTTGAGAAGGAAACATCATTATAACATGGCTTAAAACAGGAGTAAACTTTATGTAATATAGGACCTATTCTATTTTTTTTTATCTATCTGTCTATTTCACTTGTTTTAAATCAAAAACTTCAGTGTAGCAGCCCTCCACAAACCTACTGTACTACAAATGTACAGTAAACGATTACAGCACATCTTGTCTGTTTGTATAATATCTGATTCCCGCAGACTTCCACTGAGAGCAAGTACGTCAGCCTCCCTCCCACTCACACACACAGACACACAGACACACAGACACACACACACACCTCGCTGTGAGCAGATCGGCCTTCGTTACCATGGCCACGGCCGGTTTAGTGTTCTCCGGGATATCACATGAACACACACGCACACACATCAGCTCCACACAAACTAAAATACCTAAATATCATACTCAATTTGATGATAATATCGTGGACTTCTGTAACTTCTGTCGCCAAGAGTATTATTAGCAGTTATTTTGCGGTACTACATTTGCACTACAATTTTATTCCTTATTTAGTGGAAAAAAAACATATATTTCATGTAAACTTTGCATGAGTAGTGGTACAAAGGTGCATTGTGTAACTTTTCTGGTGAAGGGTCCGCCAAAAGCTTTTCTCCATCAGTGTGTTATTGCTTTGTTTCTCATTTTGGTGATAAAATGTTTTATCGTCATGGAGACCAAACCAAACCAAGTTCAGATCTGTGGAAAGGTGATCCCGCTCACAGTGAATATACCTGTTTTGAGGCTCTAAAACCACCTGTAATTGAATAAATGCAAATTTAATATCACACTGTGGAACATTCCAAGCAGAGCAATGACATATCCATACAAACAAAGAGGTGTCGAACCCCCAAACAAAAAGTCAATATAATAATTATCCATTATCCAATAATTGTCCATGGGCTAACTTACAGACGGACAAAAATACGACGATACAAACAGGACATGAGTCTATCAGCCAGCGTTCATGAGGTCTGAGGAGAGCGCACCTCTTTGCATTTTTAACACCGCCATGAATTATTTAGTGAAGGAGAAGAAGAAGAGAGAGAGGGAGAAAGAGAGGGAGAGGCTGGGGCTACAGTTACAGTAAAGGCTCACTTGCACTGGAGCGAAACTTGTTTGCATTTAGTGTGACCTTGGTCCATTGTCCATAAATGACCTCACAGGCTCTTACTGTACATACATTAGGATAAGAGTGGGAAAAAGGTACAGAAAATCAGATACTAAAGCTCTTATACATGTTCTAACACAGCTCAAGACCATTTTAAAACTATTCGGCAGAGGTCCACTTCTGTCCTGTCAATGCCTCTTTTTAGTATCAATACCTGCAAATGAGTATCTAGTTTCGATTATAGTTGTAGTCCACTTTTGACAATCCTTTTACCACTCGGCATTACACAGACTCATTTCTACTTAGTCTGAAAAGCAATAAAGGACTAGTGATGATATTTGTGCTGAGTCAGTAAAATAGCAGGTGCTCATATGGTAACCACGGTAACACTGCAGACTCATGCTGATCACCACGGTAACACTGCAGATTAGTGATGTAATTATACATATTATGCTGTTCTGTTGTTACCGAATAGATATAGCAGCTTCAAAGCACATTTCAATGTTTTGTCTTAGTTTGTTTAAAATCTAAAAAGGAAATAAAATGCTGTTTTTAGTCTCTGCACTGGTAACAGTAGTACGTAGTACATAGTTACGTACGTAGTACGTAACAAGCAGGATTGGTGCATTTCTACTGCAGACTCGTACTTATTGCCAGGCTAACACTGCAGACTGTAACACTGTGGACCCACACTAATCGTCATGGTAACACTGCAGACTCTGTGATAATCACAGTAACACTGCAGACTCTTACTCATCACCACGGTAACACTGCAGACTCACACTGATTGCCACCGGTAACACTGCAGACTCACAATAACCACCACGGTAACACTACAGACAAATCACCACGGTAACACTGCAGACTCACTGATTGCCATGGTAACACAGCAGTCTTGTACTGATCACCAAGATAACACTGCAGACTCACACTAATCGCCACGGTAACACTGCAGACTCGCACTCATCACCATGGTAATACTGCTGACCCACAATGATTGTGATGGTAACAATGCAACTCGTACAGATCTCCACGGTAACACTGCAAACTCACACTGAATGCCACGGTAAAACTGCAAACTCACACTGAACGCCACGGTAAAACTGCAAACTCACACTGAACGCCACGGTAAAACTGCAAACTCACACTGATCGCCACCGTAACACTGCAGACTTATACTCATCACAATGGTAACACTGCAGACCGACAATGATTGCAACGGTAGCACTGCAGACTCGTATCACTTGCCATGATAACACTGCAGACTCGTACTGATCGCCAAGGTAACACAGCAGACTCTTACCTGCCAGGGCCTTGATGCGGGAGCGCTCAAACAGCCTTGCTGAGCTGTTCTCGTTGTCCCAGTCATCGTCCCAGCGGTTGTTGACTCCATCGTTGTACTGCTGCTGGATCTCCATGTGTTCGTATTCTGCCGCCACCGTCGTCATGGTGACTGCGTTGTGACTCCGGCCCCTCCGCCGCCGCTGTCTATGACTCCGCCCACCTGCCGCCGCCCCAGGACAGGACCCTCAGACAGTGTAGCGCTCGCTAGGCCCACAGGCAGTACAATCCTATAAGACAGAAGAGAAAGATCAGGTCAGTACTCCAATATTGCTCCAATATTCAAAATGCAATAAAAAAAAAGAAACATTCATAAATCCACACTGAGCTATTAATTACTGTAATATTATCACAAATTATATATTGTTGTGTTGTAGAAACAGTGTTCACTGGTAATAAAGGATTTTTGGCAATATTGTACAAAAAAAAAAAAAAAAAAAAAAAGTAAAACCTCACAAAAACAGCTGGGAATAACTATTGAAAAAATATAAAAATCCAACACAAATCAAAATTACTACATTTGAAGCCTTATACTGTAAGACCTCAAAATATGTGTGAAATACTTTTACTTTTTACCTTTTAAGTACATTTTTATAAAGAGTACTTTTAAGAAGATTTAAGTGATTTTACTTTTACTTTATTTTTTTTGCTGACGTAACTGTCCTTCTACTTAACAAAACTGAGTATTTCTTCCATTGAATGTTACCAAGTGGCTGGTTATTTCACTGTTATAAGAAGTAAACAGCAGCTCCTTTATGTTTTGAAAGAGAAAATGCAAAAATAATGCTAAAAAACAAGTATATTATCCAAATAGTCATTAAACCTGATCTGATCCTTCCACCTCCAGTCTGCTATGAGCCACTGCACAGTCCAAACCTTATAGTAGCCTGCCCTCTTCTGTTCACATCGTATTACTACACACGCTCCACAGCTTTTCCATCCAAACTCAAGTTACATAACACATCACACATTGAATATTTGCATTTCAAAGAACAACAGAAATGAAAGAAAACAAATAAATGCCAGAATATTACATTTCAACGACAAGAAAGTAAAATGTGATAGTATGGGAGAGTATATTGTGGTAAAGTGATGCGTTTAGGGTCACTCAGATAATTGTATATGTAGCAGGTTGAGAGCCGTCGTCAGCAGCTCCACTCAGCACGAAGAGGAGCTGATTTCTATTCAGGACACTGCACCATGACACAGCAGTAACGCCAACGCTACAGCCACACGGAGCAACGCAAGCTAAAAGGCTTATTAGGGTAACAAGAAAAAAATGCGACCGTTTCAAGACGTAAAATAAGTGAGTGCTGCATCTTAGAAAAAGGTGTACCCTGTACTCAGTTTTAAAAATGGGTCTATAATTAAAATTAAACCTGGATAGTGCCTTAAAGGATCCATCACCTGCTTGTTTCTCGGTTTCGTATATTTTTTATACATGTGTAAAAAGATATGGATGAGATAACACATGTATACACACTTTCAGTTTGATGCTGAGAAAACATAACTTTAAAAAAAAATTTAAATCACTCAAACCTTAAGGACATATGAAGAAATATGAGCAGCGTAAATAAAAACAATAAAAATAAATATATTACTACTATTTAAAAAATTATGAAATTAAAATTAAAAAATAATAATAGGGGGTTCAAAAAATAGGGTTTAAAAAAAAGCCAATACAACGTTGCCACTTTATAAAAAAATAGCATGACCAGCTTGTTTTTATGGATGTCATTTCTCTGCCTTGATTGTTCCACAGTGTGATATTAAACAGCTCTACTTTACATTTATTCAATTACAGGTGGTTTTATAGCTCAAGAATACAAAAAAAAACAGGTATTCTGGCTGTGAACGGGGTTGCATCTCCACAGAGTTGACATGTAACTTGGGCTGGTTTGGTCTCCTTGAAGATAGAAAGGTTTAATGCCATACTGTGGAACATTCCAAAGCAATAACATCTTCAGAAAAGCGTTTGCCGGAACCTCTGCCAGAAAAGTTACATAATACACCTATTATGGAGGAGAAAGGGAAGAAACGGAGAAGAGAGGGAGAATAAGGAAGGCAGGGAAGAGAGAGAAGAGCTTTTTTCTTACCAGTTTCTCTTAAAAATCTAAGCTAAACCCTGTTAATGTTGGCAGCATATTTTAAATGTATATTAAAAATAACAGAATCGGTTCTTGGATTTAATTTCAGTTAAATATTTTGTTCTTTGAAGGGTCTGAAATATGTTTAAAAAATCACGACAAACTTGAATTCAGCTACAATGTAACCATCAGCTCTACTGCTAAGCTCCAAATTCAGATTAAAAACACATTTTAAATTCAAATAATCTTTTTTTTGGCACAGCCTGTACTCAAATCAACGCAGTATGATCCGTTCTACATCAGATACAAACTCTTCCTTCTCCCTCGACGTATGTGCATGTGCTGCTGTTTCCGCCCACTCTCCTCGGCTCCGGCACCAGTCAGAGCTCAGCCCGCGCTCAGATGGTGTTGCTACGCTAAAAATACGCTACCACCGACCGTCGCGACCTAGCTAACTCCGTATGTGTGCACTCAAGCTCACGGGATAGGGCTGCAGCACGCATACCATAACAGAGGAGTGCAGCAGTTTTAAATGTGTAGTGTGTAGTGAAGTGACTATGAAGAAACAGAGAAGGGGCAGAGGGATAAACAGAGCGATATTACAGCTTAAGGAACTTTTTAGGGTAGGTTCATTATGAAAAAAAATGATATAACTTTTATCTCAATGCTTTGGTTGTATCAGACAATATTCAGATGATATTTTGCAATCCATCAGAAATGTGTCCGTAAAATGTGTCTTGGTTAAGGAGTCCGGGCCCTATTTACCCAGAATAGTCCCAGTTTTGAGCCCTGTCCAAGAAGATTTATCCAAAACCAGTGATTTGTCCCAGTTTCATACAAGAAATGTCTCTGGTGTCCCTATTTTTGACCAATCTGATCCTGCCAATAGTAAAGAGAGGAAAAAACTGTTGTCATTTGTTGAGGTAAAATACAGAAAAGCTGCTTAAAAATGCCCAAAATACAAAGAAAATGTGACTATACTGACTCAAATGTCCGTCATGAATGGCGTGTGCGCGACAATTTTCCTTAACTGCACACAATTTATTATTACCAACCACCAAAAAAACCCCAGAAATGTCCCAGTTTTTTTATTTTGAAATTCTGGTCACCCTATATAGACTGTATATAAATGGACATGGCTAACACGCTGGCAGCTGCATTCCAAACAGGAAGTGAGCACGAGCGCACTTCTGACTCCAATACAAAGTTACACAAAACCTGTGTAAATTTGTGTAACTGCCACTGTCAGGCTCGTAATTTTTGTCTGAAAATGTTCGTACTATCCCGGCCTACATGATCCTGGTGCTTTTGTTTAATTATTTTGTTCTTAAATCAAGTATGAACAGGGAAGCTCGAAAAAGCCGCTAAGAGCCGCAGCATTGGTCGGCCAAACAGCGTCTCGCGTACGTTAACCCTACCACAGTTGATGGATTTTTATTCTTTTTTTGTTTCTTCATCATAATTACAACACTGTCGCCTCTCTAAAAATCCATTTTGAACTTTCATTGACAATTTGAAACTAAAAAACCCTCCATACAACCTTTAAAGTAATGTAGGTAAACTGGATGTATTATTTCTTGGTGATGTTTTTGAAAAGCGAGTACAGCTGCAGTCTGGTCCAGTTTTGTGTGCCTGGTTGGGGTCTGGGACATATGTAGTATATTTGCTCAAAGTTTTAAGTGCACCACTTAGGGAACATGACATCATAATAGTTTTTAAATGACTGCTCGCTACACAATTGGGTTAGAAACAGAAAACGTATATAATGCACACTCCGAGTATATGTGTACATGAGATTATCCTGGTGGTTTTCAGGAATGCTTTGCTGTTCCTGCTCAAATACCATGTCAGGTTCAAATGCACTAATGAGCCCGTACAGTCCTGTAATTACACTGTACTGACCCCAACCTGACCCCAGACTCTCGATTGTCTGGGCTTAGCATTATTCCACAGAACATGGAAATCAGAACTACTATTATATACAACAGTACATAAATACATCCAATGGAATATACTAAGATGAGTACATTTTTACTTGAGCGTGCATCGTGTATTTTTTCGGTTGGGGTCCTTCACATGATTTTTTCTACGGATATGTCATTGCTCTGCTTATAATGTTCCACAGAGTGACATTAAACAGCTTTACTTTACATTTACACAATTACAGGTGGATTTATTGCTCAAAATACCTTGAAAAACGCTGATAATTAATAAATATTGATGGAAATGTTTAATGATATACTAGGGAACATTACAGGCAAAGCAATAACATCTCCACGGAGACAAGCAGTTACAAAGTGCATTTAAAAATATGAACCCATATTCAGCCAGCAGCAATTATGTGTGGTGTCATGTTGCTAAAAGACGTGCTATAAATCAATTACTTTCAAATTTGTAGTTTTCATTATTGCCATTAGAGGGCGACAGACTGAAGTCATGAGGAAAAGTGAACCTCAAAAAGACAACCTCAGGGTGAAATCAAATTCTAAATTGAGAAATCCTACAGTATATTAGTATAATACTGTATGTAATATGTTGATTTTAAATTTCATAAACTTGACTCATCTGTGTTCCCAGCTATGACAGTAAACATGCTCAAATCAAATCAACTTCTACTGATAACAACTCTAATGCTGTTAGGTTATAATTTGGTGTTTTGGTTCCAGGCGATTATCCAATCAGAAAGCAGAATGAGCCTCACATGACTCTCTCATTCTCTCCAACTCTGAAATACAGTTGGTTAACATTTTTAAAAAGGGATCACAATCACAGGTTAACGACACAGGCTACATACAATTTAAAGGTGCATTGTGTAACTTTTCTGGCGGAGGGTTCATGGAGATGTTGGTGCTTTGTCTGGAATGTTTCACAGAATGGTGTTTCTAACTTAAAGCTAAATGATATCGTTAAACTTAAAATCACAAAACTGATGTATGTATGGCATGGCATTATTTTTAGCTTTATACAATATACATAATGTATAGACCAATAAATGTTTCAAAGCAGAGACTGTATAATTTGAGGGGCAAATTCTGGCAACAGCAAAACAGCAGGGAACACACTGAAAAGCAGATGTAAAACAGTCTGGAGTGACTTAATGTGGTAATATGAAACAATTTTTAAAAATGTACACAAAAGAGTTGACTGAGAACTATAAAAAACTAGATAAATTTATTTAATAAGCATTCTGTTAAGATAAGACGCTGTAATTTGTGTGCAAATTGTTTTATGTAGATGTGTTTTGTTTTGTTTATGTAAAATATGTTGACACTGGCCATTTTTAGGTGATTCTGAATTAATTGTTCTGAATTAAATCTGATCGTCTGGACAATGTGCTGAACAACCGGAATAATTTTTAAGAATAATAAACTTTTACACGATCAAGGAATAAATTAATTTGGCTTTAAAATCAGAATAAACCACCCACTTACTTTGAAATTAAGTTTAATTCAGAATAATCGTTTTTTATTAGGAATGACGGGTTTACATGGTCTTTTTTAAAGCGGAATACATTTTTATTCAGAAATTAAATGATTTACATTCGGAATTAAAGCTCTCATGTTAAATGAGAAATGTTACAGTTCATAATGTTCTGTATTATTAATGTTTGAGGCAAATTTATTCCTTCACTCTTGGAGACCAAACCAGACCAATTTACATGTTTGATCAGCGAAGAGGCGACGCCGCACAGTCAGAATGCCTGTTTTTAAAGTATTTTTGAGCTAGAAAACCATCTGTACTTGAACAAATATAAAGTAGATCTGTTTAATGCCATAGTGTGAAACATTCCCGGCAGAGCAATGACGTATCCATAGAAACAAGCAGGCAACATAGTTCACCTGTAAGTACTTTTGGACGTGCTAGTTGTGTAATAAAACGACATAGATTAGAAGAGTGGCTGGTCCAAAGTGAAAGATAAACAAAGCATTTGTGAAGGGTTTAAAACGACTGAACAGCTCCACGAACACACAAGTCCATTAGAGCAGGAAGTGGGTGGAAGAGAGGGAGGGAGGGAAGAGAGAGGGATGGAGGGAGGGAGGGATGGAGGGAAGAGAGAGGGAGGAAAGGCGGGAGGGAGGAGGCTAATGAGCAGTTAGCCTCCCTGTTCTGTCCTCACTCTGAGCTGTTTACATGCAGATACACAGGAAAGGGAGGAGAGAGAGAAGCGAGGGAGGAGAGATGAAAGATGAGGAGAGAAAAGAGTGGAGATGGAGGAAAGAAGAGAGATAGATGAGGGAGAAGAGAGGGAGGGGAGAGAGGAGAAGAAAGAAGAGAAGAGAGAGATGAAATAGAGGGGAAAGAGGAGAAGAGCAAGGAAAAAGTGAAGAGCAAGTAGAGATATAGGGGAGAGAGAAGAAATGGAGGCGAGAGAAAGGAGGAGAGCAAGAAAGAAGAAAGAAGAGAAAGAAGAGAGAAAGCAGAAGAGAAAAGAGAAGGAGAAGAGAAAACAGAAGAAATGAGAAGGAGAGAAGAGAAGTGAAGGAGAAGAAAATAATAGAAAGGTGAGAAAGAGAAAAAAGAGAAGGAGAGAAGAAGAAAAGAGAAGTGAAGAAGAGAAGAGAAAAGAAAAGAATACAAAACAGAAGAGAGAAAGTGAAAAGGAGAGAAGAGAAAAGAGAAGAGAAGAGGAGAAAAAAAAAGAAAATGAAAGAAGAGGAGAAGAGAAAAGAAGAGAAAAGAAGAGAAAAAATAAAAGAAGAAGAGAAAACAGAAGAGAGAAAGTGAAAAGGAGAGAAGAGAAGGGAAAAGAGAAGAGAAGAGGAGAAAAAAAAAGAAAAGAAAAGAAGAGAAAAAATAAAAGAAGAAGAGAAAACAGAAGAGAGAAAGTGAAAAGGAGAGAAGAGAAGGGAAAAGAGAAGAGAAGGAGAAAAAGAGAAGTGAGGCAGTGGAGTGGAGAGGTGGTGTAGGTGATGTAATATCTAAGCACAGGAAGCAGAGGAGATGGACGAGTGTAGACGACAGGATGAAGAGGCGTTCTTCCTCCTCAGCTGCTCCTGTTTGACCCTGGACATAAACACAGACACTCTTGAGTCAAACTGAACTAATGACGCGTCAGGTCTGTGGAGAGGGGGCTCTACTTACACAGGGCAAGTCTAGGGCAGAGCTGAAAGGGACAAAGCTAACGAGATTTATTTGGTAATTGGTAATTAGCGCTCAAACCCTGTACAACAACTCGACACACAGATTTAAAAGGGGCCATCAAGACTTTAAAATGAGTAAAACAGGATTAGTTTGTTTAAAAAGGCCCATATCGTGTTGTTTTAATGTCGATATAATGTTGTTTTCTCATCACAAACAGACCTGGAGTTGTGTTTTGCTTCATTCACACATGTTTAACACTCAAATCCTACAAATCCAACTTGAAAACTACCACTTCATGACATCACAAGATGGAACAGAGCATTTTCAGCTTTGGAGATGTAGGGAGACTATTAATAAAGGGTTACTCAAACATGTGTGAAACATAAACTTAATACAATTATATAATATAATAACAAAAAGTATTAAAAAAGAATAAAAATAATAATAAAATAAAAACAAACTGTAATGATAAATTCTAAATAAGTAGCAAGACATATAACAGTGTCAAATAAGGCACAAATATATGAATGTATACGTACACGTCAAAATAAAATTGAAAATAAGTCATAAGTAATAAGTAATAAAATACAAAATCACAGCTGTATACAACAGATCATACATAGCAAAAACTGTAGGGTTAAAATTTCAGGGTAAAATATTCCAGAGTTGTTTTTAACACATCAAGTGTTATTTTAAGTATTTGAAAGTTAAATGGGGGTTCAGGTTGAGGTTATTTGCCAGAGCTGACATGGCTGAAGTTAATTCAACTTCCACTAGTGTTGATTTGACAACTTCCACCCACCACTTCAAACACCCATGACAGAAGAACGATTTGAACCAGTTTTGTACATTATTTTAGTTAATTTAAGATGAAATGAAGTGTAAACACAAAACGCCCCTCTGTGTTTTTTAGCTAAACCAGTATAACCCTAAAAAGTGTTATTCGTTTACACTCCAAACTTTAATAAAACTCTTAATTTCAGGGTTAAACAGGCACTTTGGTCCAGTCTTACTTAATGAACAATTCCTAAACCCTGAGAAAAATGTTCAAATTAATTTTGTGAGAGTTGATTTTAACATTCCACTTTTTTCTGTGTAGAAAGATTTTATATTAAAGACTAAAATATTATATTTTAAGACCTTGTCAAACAAGTTAAAGTTGACGAACGTGACGAACAGTTAACGCAGCCCAGTTACAGGTCAGATCTACGGAGACACAACATTAAATGCCAATACTGTGCAGGTGCCAGAAAAGATCCCTAATTCGCCTTTAAACAAGCGTATTCAGATTTGGGGGAGTTTGGACAGCATTCATAACATGGTCAGCTCCCCTGGTCTCAGTCCGGGATTTGAGTGTAGGATTTGATTTGTTCTTCTCCACGTTCGGATAATTGTTCACAAACAGACTTAAAAGCTTCCGCCCACGAGCACCGAGCTTCTCACAAGTGTAATGACGTCATATTCTAAAGACGTGCTGTGGTTTTAACTCGAGAAATAACCCCAGGCTCTTTCCTATTCTCTGCTTTGTGAGATATGTTAGAGGAAAGAAGAGAGGGAGAGAAAAGAAAGAAAGACAGAAGAAAGGGAGGAAGAGCAAGAAGAGATGAAAAACAAAGAACAAAGAAGGAGAGCAATTGAAAAAGAAAATTTGAGATAAAAGGAGAAAGAGAGTGAAAGAGTGAAAAAGGGGGAAGAGAAGCCAAACTGAAGGAAAGAGACAAAGAGATAAAAGAGACAGAGGTAGAGGAAGAGAGACGGAGAAAAAGAGAAAAAATGAAAGAGATAAAGCAAGTTTAATGTCATTAAATGTCAAAGAAAGAAAGAAGAGAAGACAGGGAGGAAGAGAGAGAACGCTGAAAAGAGATGAAAAACAGTATGAAAGAGTGAAAAAGGGGGAAGAGAAGATAAAGTGAAAGAATGAGAAAGTGATTAAAAAAGTGGCAGGGGTAGAGAAAGAGAGAAAAATAGAAACAAAGAAAGAAGAGAGTGAGAGAAAGAGAGAGTGACAGAAAGTGACACAAACTGACAGAGAAACAGAGAGCATCAGAAACAGAGAGAAAGAGAGACTGAAAAGAAAGAGGGAGAGTGACAGAAACTGAGAGAGAGAAAGAGAGAGAGAGAGAGAGGCAGAGAGTAAAGAGACCAGGAGAGAGAAAGAGACACTGAGAAGAAGAGAAAGTGACAGCGACAGAGACAGAGACTGAAACTGAGAGAAAGAGGCAGAGAGAAAGGGAGACAGAGAGAAAGAAAGACATACATGAAGAAGAAAGAAGGAAAGTGACAGAGAGAGAGAGAAAGGGGGAGAGAAAGTGACAGAGACAAAGAGAAAGAGACAGAGAGACAGAGTGACAGAGAGAGAGCAATAGAGACCGAGGCAGAGAAAGAGAGACAGAGAGACAGAGTGACAGAGAGAGAGCAATAGAGACCGAGGCAGAGAGAAAGAGAGACAGAGAAAAAAGAGAGAGAGAGAGAGAGAAAGACAGAACGAAAGAGAGCGACAAAGACACAGAGGCAGAGAGAAAGAGAGAGAGAGAGAGAGAGAGAGAGAAAGACAGACATGGGGAAGAAAGAAGGAAAGTGAAAGAGACAGAGAGAAAGAGAGAGAGCAACAGAGACAGAGTGAAAGAGACAGACAGTGATGAAAGTGGAAGAGTGACAGAAAGAGACAGAAAAGGAGAGAAAGAGGGAGAGAGACATAGAAAAAGAGACAGACCAAAAAGAAAGAGAGACAGTGACTAAGAGAAAAAGACAGAGACAGAAAGTGGAAGAGAGAGATAAAGACCAAAAAGAAAGTGAGTGACAGAGACAGAGAGAAAGAAAGACAGAGAGAAAGAGAGAGAGGGGAGAGGAAGAATTAAGGAAAGAGGGGAAAGAGAAAAAAGTGGGGGGAAAAAAGAGAAAGGAGAGATTAAGAGACAAATAAAATAACAGCGTCCAAACACATATCATGTTTTTTATCTCTCGAATAACCTTTAACGTTCAGTCTTTTCTCCTTCCTTTTCAGCAGTGCCATAGATTTGTGTGTTCTCTCTGCTTTCACCATCTGATGCATGCTCTCGCCCACGTCCTCCTCCCACCTCCCTCTTTCCTCTCTCTCCATCTTCCTCTCTTTCTCTCATCCCTCTCTCCTCTGCCTCCGCTACGATCAGCTGCTATTAAAACTCCTCCGTCCAGGTTTTCTTTGGCCATTCTCTGCACAGAGACAGCGCCGACTTAGGTGGAGGTGGGTGTGAGCCGCCGACGGAGTTTGGAAAAGGAGACTGTCGTTTTGGAGATGACATAATTGTTTGATGTGTACAGTTCTGCGAGGGTTCACCAGGCCGAACGTTTGGTGAAGTGCAGACCGAGTAAAGACGGTGCTTATGGAGAAGAGGGTGGTGTAATGAGCACAGAGAGAACAGAGAGAGAGAACAGAGAGAGAGAGCGAGAGCGGGAGCGAGAGCGAGAGCGAGAGAGAGACAGGGAGAGGAGAGAGACAGAGAGAGGGGAGAGAGAGAAAGGAGAAAGAGACAGAAAGAAACAGAGAGAGACAAAGACAGGGAGAGAGGAGAGGGAGGAAAGAGAGAGAGAGAGACAGAGAGAGAGGAGAGAAAGACAGAGAGGAGGAGAGAGAGAGAGGGAGACAGAGGGGAGGAGAGCGAGAGACAGAGAGAGAGAGAGGAGAGAGAGACAGAGAGAGAGAGAGGAGAGAGAGAGAGAGAGAGAGGAGAGAGCGAGACAGAGAGAGAGAGAGGAGAGAGAGACAGAGGGGAGAAGAGCAAGAGACAGAGAGAGAGAGGAGAGAGAGAGATGAGAGAAAGACAGAGAGAGAGAGGAGAGAGAGAGAGAGACAGAGATAGAGGGAGAGAGACAGAGAGAGAGGAGAGAGACAAAGACAGGGAGAGAGGAGAGAGAGACAGACAGAGAGAACCTGATAAAGGAGAGAGAGAGAGCCCAAGATAGTGGAGAGAGATACAGGGAGAGGGGTGAGAGACAGATAGAGAGGGACAGAGAGAAAAAAGATAGAGAGATAGACAGAGAGAGAGAGAGAGAGAGGGAGAAAGGAGAAAGAGACAGAATGAGACAAAGAGAGAGAGCCCGGCTTACAAGTGTTTATTAAATCTGCTGCACGGCTGTGAAACTCAGAGCTGCTTTCTTCTGTGAGTTACAATATGAAATAATTTAAACATATAGCGAGTTGTGTTTTGTTTCAGTTTGAGTAATCCTGCATTTTGTCTTGTCTCTACAAAGTTTAAAATGTTCAGCGCCACCTTGTGACGTCATCAGGTGGTAATAATTTTCATTTGGAATAATCAAATGAAACAGTGGGTTGATTCAGGTCATTACACCCACTATTATAGTTTTTTGTAAACTTGGAAAATCTTTTTTATCTTAAGCTTTTGAAAATCTTCCACTTGCATATTCTCCATGGAGATGAATAAATACATGCTTTCATTTTTGTTTATTTTTTGGCTGAAATCCTTCGCTTTGGAACTCTTAAACACTGTTTTTCGTGCTGTACAGTTATAATTATGAGGCCTGGGGATCATTATGAACTTTTCTAGGGGGGGATTTGCAACCTGCTTGTCACCATAGAGACTTATTTCTTACTTATTAAATATCTAGCACTTATGACTTCTTATTATGGGTGTTTATTTGCGCAAAAATATAATTATTCTTTCTGTGAATAAGGGCGACTCTCCGCAGATCTGAACTGTAATGTAGCACAGCGCTGTAACTTGTTTGTCTCCCTTTGTGATGGGTAAGTTTAATCTATACTGTGGAACATTCTAGACAATGCAATAACATTTCCATGGAGACAAGCAGGTGGTGCAAAGTCTATTTTGCACAATACGTCTCATTTGAAAACCATTATTTTACCGTACTTAACATGTTATTAACAATTGGCTGACAGTTGGCCAAAACTGCTTTGTAAAACCAGCTCTGAAGGTCACAAAACACCACAAAACGAAGAAACAGCGCATCTCTAATCAGACTCAAATCCATTCGCTTCACCGATAACGCACAAAGCTGTGAGGAGGGGGAATATCTCAAACTCCCAAATGCTTCGTTCTACTGCAGTAAATGGTGGCTCTTTCTCTCTCCTCGCTCGGGCACGGGCATAGCAGAGCCCAAACCACACGTCGCCATGGTTACAGCCGTCCCAGCATGCATTGTGTGGGAGCGGGGCCCGTCAAGCTGCCGACAGGGGCACAAAGACTCCTGACTGCAGAGGAAAGTTTAAAGAGGGCCCGGCCGAATGAAATGATCCGAGATTTAAACAGGAGATGTAATGGAGGACGGAGGGAGAGAGGGAGGGAGGATGAAGAGAGGGAGGACGAAGGGAGGGAGGGGTGTGCGAGGTTATGTAACAGTGATGTGAGGAGAGAGAGTGAGAAATACAGACGACAATACAGAGTGGACACGATACGCAACAGCTGTTTAATGTAGTTTTACACACATACACAGGCTTGGAGCGATAATCAATAAATCGATGAATTCACAAGCTCGATATCTTTACTGTCCACGATCATTTCTATTTGCAGCGTGTTCGTTTTCCTTCGTCTCTCTCTACCAAAGATACTGAATGTCAAAAGGCTTCTGTTACTCTACCGACTCCTCTCGTTTCCTTAACGTGAAGACGTTTGAAGGAAAGTGTCAGCATAGATTGTACGGACGATGTATATCTACGGTGCAGACAAGTGTTTTGAAACTTTTCTTCTGGGGACCCATATTTTAAACGTCAGAAACCTTCACGACGCAAGTCAATATTATTATTCCTACAATTCATCCCAAAATAAGGATGGATTTGTGCATTATTGAACAGTAATGATGAGATTTTATAGTTGTTTGAGTGATCATGTCTCTCAATTTGTATTACTCAGGTTTTAAACAATGAAAAACAGTAATCAGAACTACATACTGCAGAACTACATGCAGATCGTGACAAGGCAACCCAAAAAAAAATCTCTTGCGACCCCACCGACGGATTATTTGCTCATCAAGATGTTATCAAGAAGCTGCAACACGATTTCAGAGCACCAAACAGTTCATCCACGTGCGACAAAACAAGTCACGATGCCAAAGCCCATGTGTCGAATGCAGCGAGCACGCAAACGTCGAGGAGAAATGGCCGACATACACCTACACCCGATCCCAGGAGAGCCCGAAATCCGCTGAAATCTCACAAGACGCCGACGCGATACCAGACAGGACCGACCGAGGTGACGCCATCTGACATCCCTGTATAAAGAAGTGGACCGAGTGACGTCACCCACAGCGTCCAGACCGTCCAGAACCAAAATGAAGCTTGAGATGCTAACGGTTCCAGGAGTTTCTTAGCCAGGCCCCATATTATGAAAAGGATTTTTCTGACTGACAAAACAGCAAAATAGGATCATGTGTCGCGGGGTTAATACGAACATTTTATGACCAAAATGACGAGGTTCACAGCAGCAGGTACACAGAGGCCGGAGGCACAATATTCCAGTGTAAATCAATGACTAAAATAACGTAATAATAATAATCCTTTGTATTTATTGTTTTGGTTGTGTTTGCTTCAACAATGGTTTATTCAAATGCATTTCTTTGCTGTACGCTAGACAACTCTATTATATTTAGGCCTATTGTTTCTGGTTGTCTTGCAGTTCCTCTGTTAAATCTTTAGAAAGTAAAGTTGATTGATCTTTAAAAGGGTGTATTTGCATTTTTATTCCATTGGCATTATATTAGTTGAAAATGGTCTCAAAAGGTCAATATTATCGTTTATCGCAATAATTTCTTGATCAATTAATCGTCCGGGAAAATCTCTTGAACACAGACACTGAAGACAAGGGGGTTAAGTGTCTTGCCTAAGGATACAACTACAGTATTAATCTGTGGGAGCAGTGCTGTAATTATGGAGGGGATTTGAACTACAAACCTTCAGATCAAGAACAATTTTATATATAACAAAAAAGGAGTTAAAAATGTGTAAAAAATGATCATGAAAAAAATTTGAAAAAAAAAAAAA
>KN513488.1:106536-131828 GCA_000787155.1 Scartelaos histophorus | reverse complement strand
TTTAATTTTTTTTATTTATTTAAAAAAAAAAAAAAAAAAATACAAAAAACAACAACAAAAAGCCCAACAAAAACAGGTTTCTACTTATTACTGCATAAAATCCTTGAATACTGTGTAGTACTTTGTAAAAAAAAAAAAAAAGACTCCCATTTCTGCATAAAATTATTTACTATTGCATTGGTTAAAGAAAGGTTTATAAATTATAAATAAATGTGCTTTGTACTTGTAATGCTAACGCTAATGGCTATTGATGCAACTATCTCCCATCTCTCCTTAATGTACTGTAGATAATAGGGTTCATGCCGTTGTTAGCTTTCCTACCAAACCCCCCCTGTGTGAAAAAAGTTAATCCGTTGTTTTCCGTTATGCACGTCAACATAAGTAGCTCTACGTAGACCGTCTCCTGGCCATAGAAGTCATCAATTATCCAAAAGCCGGTGCGCACATTTTGGACACCTTATAGGAGCAGAACAAAACTGTTTCTGTGGATGTGAAAGAAAAGCCTGTCTGAGCAAAGGTGATTTATCTTACTGCCTCTGAGCGCTGGGAAGAATATAGACATGAACACAGACACCTGAATGGTTTTATGTGCTTTTGCTGAATCACAAACAATTTTAGGGACTTGCAGGAGGTTGTCTTTTTGTTTTTATGCTGAAATTAAACAGATGAAATGATGATGAGATGATTGAACCACTGAACGGTCTGGTTGTAGTGGCCTCTTGACAGTGTGTACTCTTAACAACACTGGTCTGGAGCTGCATATAACCAGTAAACTCACTCAATATTTGTTGCAATTTGGTTGAGAGAAATAACGATTTTAGCTTTTTAAAATTTCTTACACTTTCATAAAGGCTAAGGCTCCAAAGCTCTGTAACCTAAGGTATTAATATAAACTTTTAATTTTTTTATTTATATTTATATACATTACATTACATTATAACCTGTGACACAGTAGTTTATGTTGAGTACCAGTATATTATACTTACTTACTATACTTAAAAGGTACATTTCAAATTACAATGTATGTGTATATGACCTCCTCCGATCTCTTTAGACCTTTGCACCTTTGAACTTCAAATTGAATTTATCCCTAATAATACCTGGCAGTTGTAATACTATTGAAAGGACTCTTGAAGTGCTATACTGTAGTCATTATTTACACAGTCCATACACATTCATACAAGGCATTATGGGCAAGTGTGAGGTCCAAGCTGGAACTGATCCTTCAAGCTTAGGTGTTGATGGATGAGTATCAGTAGAGCACCTATTTCCTTTTCTCATTGCGTCACTTCCACCATATTTTCATATCTTTAGAGAATCTTATAAAGAAACTTTTCTGTCATCTTTATTCAATTTTGATTAAATTTTCTCCTCTGGCAGTCCCACACACTCATACTAAACTTAAACTGCTGTACTGTATTTGCAGCCGGTGTGTGCCCCAGCCTCACGTGTGCTCCCAGCTCAGATTTGCTGAATGAACTGTGTGATAGAAAAGCTATTGTCAAATGCACCTTTAGGCTGACAGCACGAGCTTCTTCACCTCCACATGCCCCCCACTGTTCCAATTTTAAACTTACTTTTCCCAAATAATAAAATCACATCAATTCCACCAACCAATTCCACTGTGAGGATTTATTTTTTGTGAACCCATACCCAGCTGGGAAGATAAGACTGACTTTTTTATAGTGTCACGCGTGAAGTGTTTGTTGAAACTACTTAAATGTGCTGCCATCATGTGGGACTGTAAAAATAAGGTGCAAAGATGTCAATTAAGATATGACGCTGGCGACATCGAGACAACATGGGCAGATAGAATATAAAGGGGTATAAACATTAGCGGTGCTGTGCCCGTCTCCTGATCTAATCTAATGTGATGCATGGAACATATAGGAACAACTTTGTGTTGACTTTTAGAGGATTTCATATGTGTGTGTGTGTGTGTGTGTGTGTGTGTGTGTGTGTGTGTGTGTGTGTGTGTGTGTGTGTGTGTGTGTGTGTGTGTGTGTGTGTGTGTGTGTGTGTGTGTGTGTGTGTGTGTGTGTGTGTGTGTGTGTGTGTGCGTGTGCAATGTTGTATGGAAATTGTATGTGCCTTTATTTACTACTACTACACTGTCAAATATTTTTTACATTTTTTAAATGGAGAAACATGCTGTTATATATTTGTGGGTGAACTATAAAAATGTTGCCCACAGAGACTGTAAGTGGCCAACAATGATGCTCTAAGCCTTCTGTAAAAAGGCCCAGATGGATCAATGCCTGAGAATTGTGTCCTCTAGAGTTAATACACTACAAGCTGTTTTAAAAAATGTCTGAATAATTCAGAAAATGTGGCGATTTTATTATTGACTAATATTGGACACAGTGCCGTCGGGTTTGCTTGGCAGCTGTGGAAACACCGGTTGTCTCTTTTGCAATATATTGGGCAGCCCTTCACTCTATCCATTCTTCTGACAGTGTGATGGGACAAGGTAGAGACAGATTCTGTTTCACACTGATTTATAACACTTCTGTTACAACAAATTGCCCCAGTGTTTGAAAGTTATGTTTGGAATATTTAGTGTCTTTGACACCCAAGTTGACAATTTAAAGACAAAAGAGAGCACTATGTACTGTTCATATAACATGTGCAGTGAGACTGTCTATGAAATGTGCTTTAAAATGTATCGACTATAAGAAGTAGATTGTAAATAGGATAAACATTGTGAGTGTGTTGTATGTGTATGTGTGTGCGTGTGTGTGTGTGTGTGTGTGCATTTTTGAAACTGTGGTATGTAATGTAATATGTCATATGTGCTTGTCCGAGGTGTAGTGGTTTAAAGTGTGGACCACAAGTATTTGTTACCTCAGCATAACTGCTTCTCCTCACCATGACCGTTGAGTTGAGTATCATACAGAGTTGAGCCAAATGCCTCAACTCTGCCATTTCACACCATTGCTCCCATGAAGAAACAAAGAACATCTGATGATAGTTTGTATTGCAGATGGTTTCTTATTCCATTATAAGGTGCTTGTGAAGTTGGTTGCAAAGAGAACATAATTAGATAGATCTGTGACCTGTGGGCATGTTTGTCTTTGTTTTTTAAAATTCTCGACAAAAGCTGCTGTTTGTTGGTATACACCAGGGAGCAATATACATGAACACAGTGGATATTTGTAGACTGGCATACTTTTTATAGATGCACAGAAGTATTTCAATGTTTAGAGTGGAGTGGCGCCTGTTTTCAACTGTAAAAGGAACTGTACAGAGCCTGTGCTTATTGATTTTAAAAACAGTCACAACTAAATCTGAGTTGCCAGCAGCTAAACCTGCAGAGCACATATATGTTTTTTTATTCTCAGTATATGGAAGGCCTTTCCCCATGTGCAAGCTCTGAACGTCCAGAATCCACTCACTGAGCTGCAGAGCCTGGGCTAGCACTGATATAGCCCCGGGTATATAAAAGAAATGTGCCAAAACCTCTCGTTTATGGAATTCAGTAGAACTCCTCTAACACATGAGCAGAAACTCTTTCATGTCCTTTTCATGTGAGGCATGAAATGACAATGTAATTACTTTGGTCATTAGCATTAATTAAGATAACACACACACACACACACACAAATATTACTTAAACTGTAATTTCACAAGCGAGAAACAATTACAGAACCTATGTATTCTCTAATATTGTTCTCTGTGTCCCATTTTACACAGCGTGATCATTACAACCAAAGCGCTGGTGGTTACATCTCTTTTAGTACGAAGTTGGTTACCGGGCAACCAAAGACCACTTAGAGGTGAATTCTGTTAAATGTGTGGAAAAATGAATATATAGGTTTATCATGAAGTGAGCTTGGAAAATGCCTATTCTAAATAAATAAATTTTTTTCCCCCCAAGCTCAGCGGTGCACTGTTGGAACTTAATCAGCATGAGGCACACTCCACGGCCATATTAAAACGCCAAACAAAAACATAATTGCCTTTTAATGAAGAATTTATTTCCCAAAAACAAGTGAAATGTCTGGGTTTAGAAATGACGTGCAAATGAATTTAGTGGCTGTGTGTAATGGGGCTGGGTGGCCTCATGTGATGGGCTAATTGAAGCATCTCTATGAGGGTGAGAGGCAGCATTCCTGTTTGGATAATTAGTTAATGAAGAGATCATTTTGTTATATTTGTTACGCAGTGTTGCCATCTGGAAAAAAATAAATAAATACCGCATTTGTCAGTGGATTGGGATCAATGTTATTAGTGTAGCATTCAGTATACAATATGGTTATATGTGACGGATCAGCCATTGTTCAAGCGGACAATCTCAGAAGTTAAAGACCTATTGTGATTGTGTCTGCTTTATAGAAGCTATAATCTATGACGCCTGTGGATCATGGTTATTGCCAGAAATGTCATCACAACAAACAGCCGTGAAGTTCTCGGTCCCTCCTATGGACAACTGCACATAACGCTAGAGAGCCACGATTTTTTTTATAAAGTTAAAAAATAATTTCAGAACAGAGGAGTTCTGGGATTATGCTCCAGTGAAAGTGAAATCGGGGGGAAAAAAAGGACAAGATGTAGAAAATGTGTAGCATATTTTGCAATGCTACATGTTTCATTAATGAGTTAGTGAGTGTTTTGCAGCTTTAATGTTATCTCTATTTGAGCCTGTGATGTCATGAAGCAGTATTTTTCAAGTTAACAGCTACTTTTTAGCTTTGTGTTCAATAGGGTTTGTAAATTTCAGGTCAGATCATCCAGATGATTTAACTCAAAGTGTATACAGTGTATACAGAGTATAAGTGTATACAGTGCTTCCTGTATTACCACATCACAAGGTGGAACAGCATATTTTGTTTGAGAAAAACTCAGCCCCTAATATGCAGGATCTGTGTGTAAAGATATGAGAATCATGTTTCTGATCATCTAAAATAATTCTAGATAAAAAATAAATAAACAGTAACACTTAATGAATACTTATTGTGTATGCCTGCTAGCGTTTTCCCTTCATTCACACACTATTGCTTTTTAAAACACGGTTACTATGTGATCTTGAAAGCGAGCGCATTAGCCAAAATATTAAAATCATCTTTCAAGTCGGATAATCATTTTTTTTGCGTGATTACGAAAACACATTTTTTTCTCACCCGCAGTTTGACTCATCCTCGTTTGATGTTTGCTATATGAGAAAACTGCTATTGCAATACCACAACACATCGCTCAGCTCTTCCACCATAAGGCAGAGAGACAGGCGTGAATCTGGCCCGGTATTTGTTAAGATGACTCAGAGGTGATTGTTTCCATTACACATTTACGACCACAGCCACTTAACACTGCTCTATACTTGTGCTGTTAGAAAGAACAGAAGCTTCAAATAAACCTGTGATTTCTGTGTGTATGTACGGCCTTAGTGATTTTTTAAATATGCTGTTATGACTTCTGCATTCATGTGATCCTCGGGAACGTTATATTCTGCAATGAGATGTTGGAGTTCTGACTCGTTTTATGTGCTTTTATTTTGGAAAGTTGGGATTTTATCATCAACAATAAAATCAAGTGTCTGCTCATTAGAGGTGTTTTAATGGCTTAAGATTTATTTATTTTAGGCTTCTCAAAAGCCCGGCTGTTTGTTTACTTTAGGTAGCTACCATTACATCAGTACTTAATTAAACAGTTGTTGGGTTGAATTTTTCTTATGCAGATTTTCTTGTTCTAGATAATAAGCAACTACTAAACCAGTTAAAGTAGTGACATTTAGTCATAGAGCTGATTTTGTTAATCTCCTCAGACCAGGTGTCGTCTGTGAAGTTCGGCAGAAGGTTTGGGCCTGAGATTCCGGTGTTTTTCTGTCTTGTGCATTTTTTACTTGGAAAAACATTCCCAAAGACCATATGAATGCAGCATATGGTCAGTGCAGAGCTGGAATGTTTGTACTTGAGTTTTTTGGAACTAAAGGTGCATTAACGAACTTTTCTGGTGGGGTTCTGCCACCTGCTTGTCTCTATGGAGATATTTTTGTTGCTTTGCCTGGAATGTTCCACAGTTGGATATTAACCTTATCTTGCATTTGCTCTAAATGTTTTATTGCTCAGAAAAGGCAAACATGTAGTCTTACTTTTGTGGTGTCGCCGTTCCCCAGATCTCACCTGTAACTTTGTCTGGTGATGTCATCTGGACTCAACTTAGAGCAACAGTTGCTCAGCTGGCAGAGAGTCAATTCCAGCTCCCACAGATGAATGCTGTTCTGTTTCCTTGGGCAAGACACTTAAGCCATCTCAACCCCAGTGTCTGTGTGAATGTGTGTGAAAGTGTGTGTGAAAGTGTGTGTGAAAGTGTGTGTGAATGGGTGAATGGTTCCTTGATGCTGTCAGTGCCTCGATGGTGGAAAAGTGCTATATGTAAATGTGACCATGTCCAAACTTCACAAACCTGATGTGACGTGCAGTAGCTCCATTAAATAAATGAAACATATTAACAATTAATACCCCATAGCTGTGTAATATATGTAATGTGTAATGTCAGTGCCAGAGCTCAGAGGTAATATTAGCATATAATCCTAGTGATACAGTTTTATGGCAGTATGAAGTGTTGGTGCAACCTTGGTGCAAAGAGTAGGAGGCAATTTTTAGTTCGGTTTTAAAATATTAAAAGTTCACCATGTTTGCTTCAATTTTATGAGTGAAGAAAAGTACATTGTACATAATGAATAACTCAGAATGTACACATAATTCATAAAACTGCACCTTGTAAAACGTCTTGGTTCCTTTCTATACACTAGCTACAATGTAAGAACTCCAACAACTGCAAATGTTTGGAAAAATATGTTATTACCCTTCAGAATTCTCCAGTATTATTTATTTTCTAAGCAATACAACCACACTGTACACATATTTTCCAGATATTTGCTTCCAACTCTCTGATACTTGACAATAGGACAGTGAGAAAGCCCCAATGCTCTCCACTGATCTGCTCATCACTGCACTTCTATTCTCTGCCACGGCCTGGAAGACTTGTGCGTGCTGATTGCTGTACATGTGTGAGTGCCTGTAAGAGCCATCTCAAACAGGTTAGTCCAGGTTAGAGCAGCTTAACCGTCCATAATATAGATACTACTGATTGTAGTGCAATGAACATAATGGTGATTGTATAGTATTGCATAGTATAGTAACACTGTACTTGCTAATGGGCAGTGCCATTCTTTTAATTGAAAATTCTCTCATTCTGACTTTGGAAGTTTATAACTATTGTAAATATAAATTGTAATTTTACACCAATCAACAAGCAATTTGTGAAGAAAACTAAAAAATAAAATATGATGAAATGAAAAGTAGAGAGTTGAGGTTTAATGAGAAAATTCTGTCTAAAATATTGTCACAATTTACATACAAGAAACAGATTTTTTTCTGATACTTTAAACATTATGTCACCAAAATAAAGATGTTTCTTATATTTTTATTGGTCAAATGTAAATGTCATTATGACAAATGACATTAGAAGATTTTTGGCCCTGTGTACCACATGGCTTAGTTATAATGAGGAAGTTTTGTTTTTTTTCATGTGATAAAGTTATTTTGTTTAGCTCTAGCAGTAGATATGTTGTAAAAGGGTCAAGTAATTGAAAGTGAATTGACACAATTTTTTTAGTCACAAACCAGGAGCTGTGCAGTTTGAAAGTTGTGAAAAGTACTTATAGACTCAATGCAGTTAATAATTAGAATGTGCTTAGAGAAATGAGGAATAAGTTTGGACCACTGCAAACGGCTTCAAATTACATAGTTCAGTTTTGCACATTTTTAAGTAGAAATCTGTAAAAGTTTAGTGCTAATTTGATCTTCAGAATCCATGGCAACAAGAGCAGTCGATCACCTGCTTAGTCATGGAAATCTCCCAGATGACATTACAGCCCATAACCCCATGGCTTTAGTCACCATGGATTATGTAAATCTTCAAGGACATAACTTTCAAGAGTTTAAGAAAGAAGTCAATAAAGTGACTGGGCAAAACTACATGACCTGCAGACTCATGTTTAACAAGTGCACTGGGAGACTTCTCTGGTACAGAGTTTGTCACCTTGCTTGTAACTATGGTGATGTTACTGATTACTGTTATAAGCAATAAAAACAATTGTAGCTGACCAAATGAAAGGTCGATGAATGGATTCCAGGCAAAACAATAACATTTACATGAGCACAAGCAGGACCCTCCACAAAAAAAAGTTACACACATATTTAAGCAAATGGAATGCCATACTACTACTTTTTTATCTAACTCCTTGCCTGTCTGAGGTTTTTTATAAATTTTAAGGTAGGTAACTTGACATGTTCTATATTCATATACAGATTCATCTACATGTAAAGTGACACTGTAAAAGCTTGAAGTTAAACAGACCTCAAATCATTCTAAATTATTATTATGTATGATCTCAATTCCCAAACATAAAGACAAGATTATTGCAGCAAAAGGCATCCGAGTGTGACTGGTTCACAAATATAGTCTATTACCACCATAAGCTAAAGGAACGTTACATCTGTTGACTTTGAAACAGACCAAATCTTGAACAAAATAAGTTTGACCAGACTGTCTAAAAGATTGCCTTATTCTTATTCTAAATGGATACTGTTGCCACATTGTTTGTTGGTGAATAAGAATGACAGAGAAAGACATGAATATTTAACAAGTATTCGGTGGTATGCTTTCCGACCCATCACGTGGAGGCCAGCATGAGTTGACTACAACTTTGTGATTGCCGATCATTTTGCATGGATCATTATGCAGGAACCGTTCATCCATATGGTCAATTGACTTTTATGTGAATGCCCAATGCGCTGGAAAATTATCTAAAAATATTGACATACATGGAGTTCTCACCACCCTATAGCGTATCCAGTGTTAGACCTTTATTGTTATTGCATTCTGAATCATCGCCGTACATTTCTGTTACATTTGGAGTAGTTTTTTTTTACAGCAATACTACACCAAGAATTCCCAATCTCGTTTGATCTTGGAAGCGACACGGGGTTGGGTCTGGTTGGTGCTTGGAGGGGTAAGCGGCAGTGGCTACAGTGCAAACCGATATGTGAATGAATGTAGTGTGTTTGTGCGTTTGTGTGTGTGTGTGTCTGTATATGTGTATGTGAGTTATGGTGGTCTGAGGGGCAAATATTGCAGCTTGTCTGCCTTGTCTTTGACCTGTAACTCCAATAGACATATAAGTTTAATGCCATACAAAGGACCACTGCAAAGTAATAACATCCTCATACAGACATGCAGGTGACATACTATCCACCAAAAAAGTTAGTGCCCCTTTAATTGTAACAGAAAACTATTTTATTTAAATAAATAGTTCTGAATGTGCATGAGCTTGGTGGATTTTTTTTTTGTTTTCTGTGTGGAATGAATAATATCAGATGTTATAAGCAGCTCATTAGAAACCATATGCATAGTCCTGATGTGTATAAACTTTGCTAAAGGTGCGCTCCTTCGCTCCTCCTCTTCCTCGCTGAAGTCCATAAACATTACGAGGGAGTGTAGCGGGCTGGCTCCTCCATCAGGCAGCCTCTTCATGTCTGTGTTTTATGGCCTGATGAAGTTTTATCAGTGATTAATGGTGTGGCGCTGAAGTGGCGTGATTCCGCTCTCACATTTTATTTGTGTGCTCAGATCATATCATATCGCAGAGGGAAATGAACGCTGAGAGGGCTGCCAGTCACCTGCAGTTCCTCTTTACACCACACTGATCTCTGCACAACTCACTGGATTTGTTGGTTGATTTGTTATAGAAAGTATTTTAGTCTTTATTTTAGTTTTAAATTTCATATTTAGTTGAAAATTCTATGTAACTAGATTTTAGAAGTGTGCGAGCGTGTGTGTGTGTGTGTGTGTGTGTGCGTGCGTGCATGTGCGTGTGTGTGCATGTGCGTGTGCATGTAAACAATATGTGTATGCAATTTGTTAACGTGTATTGGTAAGTTACAATATTAGCAGTAACAGTATATAGACCAAATATTACCAATATTAGGAGAAATAAGAGAAATACATAGGTACTGTGTGGTAGCTGTACCTGTAACATCAGCAGTTTAGACTGTAGATTGCAGTGCAAAAAACAGTATGTATTTGTCGTAGTAGCAGCAGATAGCAAAAAAAAAAGCAAAAATAATACACTAATAGAGAAAACAAAAATATTCAGTCTACTTAAAGAGGGTGTATTCTACTTCAGTGGTATATTAATTATTAACATATAGCATATTTAGAACAACATGTTACCTTTCTGTTTTGTTAATTCCATAGTTACAGAAAACAACATATTGTTTTAACAAAGTGTACTCCCTCCCCTTGCTCCCCCAAGTCACTCCTACTTCAGAGAGTTACCACAAAACAATCAGCTTTTATTCTGCTAATGAAACTACTGCACATCAAGTTGTAGTATATTGAATCATGCTTTTGTATATTTGTGGAAAATGGTAGGACACTCCTTTTTAATTTTAAAATCAAATACATCCTGTCCCATTTAAGTGTACAATCTCTTTCTTTGTATTCGCTCTAGCAAAACCAATTCTCATCTTGTCTAACATGTCTAGTATAGTTAGACGGCCTTCTTCAAACCTAAAATATACACTCTTATTGAAAAATGATTTGAAGTGCTCACCCTAGCTGCACTTTGTCTCCAGTGAGAGTTTCCTTTGGCGTGGCGAGTGTCATGGTGGGAGCTTGATGGATGTCTCTGCACAGATCGATGGGAATGTGCCCCTGTGGTGCAGAGTCACAGTGGGGGGGCTGGGACGGGGCTGTCATCCACTGCTGTCGGGCTCAATGTGCTCACCAGGGCCCTGGGTATTTGTGGAAGAGTTCTCTAATATTCTATCAGCAATGGTCATTAAGGTCATTAAGACAATAAAATGGATCATCTCTATGGGTTGATTTCAGATGTCAAATGAAATGAAATTGCATGACTATTATATTTTTGACTCAGATTTAAAGGTGTACAATGGTCACTTTTTCATTGCTGCTTGATGTTTTTGCTTTGCTCAGAATTTTCCACAGTGAACTTCTACCTACATCAGTGAAGAGAAGCAGGAGTTTTTACTAATATTGAAAATGCCAGTAATAGTTTAATGCAAAAACTTTCTAGCAAAACAATAGGATCCGCATGGAGACAAGCAGGTGGCAGTCTCCCCCCTCAAAAAAACACACACAGCTTTGTGTTCAAAAATAGCGTTTGGAATTTCAAGCACTACTTGACATCACACAGAACTGCTGCTGATTAAAGCCGCAGGAGTTCACGCAGTAATGGAGTCTGAAGGTGAATATGTGTTAGACCAATCACACCGTTCCTCATTTGTCCAGAGCTCACAGCTCTGCCCCCTCACTCTCAGTACTACCCAGTTTAGCAGCTCTATTGTGCTCGTTTAGGTGTTTAGTCACACTTTAAATATGCAAAGTGTTGAATCTGGCCAATTTTATTTTCACAATTAAACTTTTTTAATCCAAGCACATAATAGTTTACCCACACCCCACTGTCGTGTGGAGAAGAGGCATGGCGCTGGAGTTTATTTACAAACAGTACGGGACCCATCATCCAGAGACAAGAACTCCAAAGACACAGTGGTAGTGGTGTCCATTCCAGTCTAGTACAGTCCAGTCTGGCTATGCTTGCATTGTAGGGAGTATTATTCCTGTGGTGAAACAGGTTAAGATAACATGGACTAACCTGGCAGAAAGTGCATTAGAAACAGCACAGAAATGGAAACTCTCACCCACCATCTTAGTTAAAGACTGTAGACCAACAAAACTGCAAGGGAGCACCCATAATTGGCAAGAAAATTATACAATTCTATCGTCCACTGGAATCAGGCAGAATTCTGAACACAAAGAGAATAGAATTTACTCAGCGCACACAATCAAATTTGACAGCCCCACACAGTGCAGTCTGGAGATGGGAAAATTGGATGAGAAAATTCTGTCTAAAAATCTATTATAAGGAAAAAGTGCAGAGGAAAGGTAGCATTTTAGGAACCTGCTTGTCCTTGCATTTTAAGAATATAAAGAATAGCAAATAGTGCAGGCCTACCTAAGCACAGTTGAGTTTAGCCAGTATTTGGACGGGAGACCGCTGGGGTCTGAAGGGCAGATTAGCAGTTTCACTTCTGTCAGTCTACCCCAGGGCAACTGTTTCTACAGTAGTACTCTATCATCATCAAGTATCTGTGAATGAATAATGCAAAATCATAAGACTATGAGCATCTGAAAAGTGCTATATTTTATTCTTCGTAAAATAAAGATACAACAACAGGATTTACAGGATTTTTAACCATGTATTTTGTGTTTGTTAATTTGCTTAAAAAGATGATTTTTTTTACAACTATGAAAGACCAGAGAACTGAAAACTGAACACAAACGGTTCACGGTTTATTTTTCCAGATAAAAAATGTCAAACTTTCATAAGATCAAAACAACAAGAGCATCTGAAACCCACTCACCCCAACTCACCACCAGAGAATCTAGGCTTTAAATAAACTGTGAGCAAACCACCTTTAGCTTGCTAAATGTCAGCGATAGCTCTGGAGGTTTCTGCTGTTGATGTGCCCTTTGGCAAGACACATTCCCCAAGTTCCACAAGTGCTTATTTAAAACACATAAAGGGAATGAGTAAAAATACCAACATCTTAATAAATAAATAAATAAATAAATATAGGTGTGTGTGTGTGTGTGTGTGTGTGTGTGTGTGTGTGTGTGTGTGTTTTGGGTTTTTTATAGTAAAATTGATATATTGCACAGAGATATAGGATTTAGTGTTTTCTTTTGATGTTAGAGGATGTGATTTGGGATTAAAATGTGTAACTAGATTTCTAACTTATTCATGAAAAAACAACAGCTTTAAGGCATTTGGGAATATTGCATAAAATAACACCTTGGCCGATATCTTAACTGCGTAAAGTGACTTTTCAGTGTCTGGTTTTATTTAGTATATTTTTACTTTTGACCACCCAGGTCCAGCATCTCACTTTTACTCAAGTAATACTACTGCTACTTCAATAAAATGCAGCTAGAAAAGTACTCAGAAAAGTATAATTTCTTCTAAAACAGAAAATGTATCTAAGAAAATGTAACTGATTAATACCCACTTCTGTAAGTTAATATTGCTATTTGTGTCATATTATACACCTGATCTGCTGTGACCTCTCTTGACTATAAAACCAAAGAAATACGCTCTTAGAATCCTCTTTGCCACTACCTCCCTGTAACTACTGATTTAATTCATAGAATCTCCAGCAGCTCATGTCCTGTACTTCTGACCTGTCGCCCCCTCTTCCGTACGGATAAAAATGTCTCCTCAGTTTGTTGGCAAAATGGTGGAGCGAACAGTGTGTTCCACTTCGGCGCCCAGCAGCTCTGCGGAGTTCATCCAGGATCCACGCACACCGTACACACATCCTTGTCCAGACAACGGGCCAAAGGGTGGGGGAGGAGAGGGGCGGTGGGGGTCCCGGTCCAGGTGGTGTCCCTCTGAAGCACGGCAACAGGCCTCTGCTGAGACAGAAAATGGCGACAGGAAGAAGAGGCTTTGATGTGTAAAAAAGTGTGCTCCAGTGGTCCCCGATGTCAGGTGGATGAAAGGAAGTTGACAAGTTTGACTTTCGTTTGCCGAGGTCTAAACTGTTGTTCAGATGGAGGAGGAACACTTTTGTATAGGGTTTTTATTATGTGCAATGTGATGCTAGTGGTCTCTCCTGGATGTTAAGAATGTGCAGGGCTGGTTGTAAATAAAACTATGATGCAACATCGAAGCAGCAGTAGTAGTTTCCATGTGAACTTGATACAAACCAATGCAGAACAATTCTAGTATGATTATTTAATTTAATCTACTTTGGAAACCTACAACTTTCACTTGTCCTGTTAAAAAGACATATTATGTAAAATTGACTTTTATGAGCTATGACTTTATGAACCATCTTATAACAATGTTCTTGATGAGGTTACTCAAAGTTATATTTTGTTCCTATTTACTCCTTTTGAGTTTGAGTTTCTCCTATTCCCCTATGTCCACCCTCACCACCTCTGTACTTATTTGCAATTTTTCCAAAAACTGTAGTCTCTAATCAGTTTCTAATTATAAAGCCTGCCGTAAAAATCTGCAAGTTGCATGGCCAGTTTAATGAACCCGTTAAGCTGTTTTAAATCAATACTGTCATTAGCAATAAAGAAAATGTAAAATATGTTTTAATATTACACCAATAATCAACAATAAAAACATCTTTAAGGAGCCCATATGATGCTATTTTCTGATCGTTAAAATGTTGTTCCCTGATCAAAAACATACCTGGTGGTTTGTTTTATTTTATTCCTTTTTATTTTTAACACAGAAAACAATCTGTTCCACCTTGTGATATCATGTGGTAATACAGGAAGTGCTTCACTGTGTTTTTAATCTTCATACACCCTCACTAGAATAATTTGGATAAGCTCAGCCCTGGAATGAACAATCTCTTCAAAACAAACGGTAAAAGGAGCTGCTAACTTGAAAACGTCCACTTCACGACAGAGAGTATTTTTGAGATTTGGAGATGTAGACAGACTAATAATAAAAGGTTACTTAAATACATGTAAATGAAACAAAACAAATCCTAATTATGTTTTAAGAAGATAACTTAAAGTGCAAAAGAGAGAATTTAGTGTAACATAAGATCGTAGAGTAAACCAGCACGCTCTATCAAACTATACACACATTAATCTTCAAGTCACTCCTAATGTGCTGTCATTTGGATCCATTTTAGATTGTGTACTTAATAAAAGTAGCACATGCTCCCCTCTCCAGGCTGGCTCAGAGCACAGGACCTGCTGCCAGTCTCGCAGGGAGCTCACCTCACAGCAGCAGTAATCACAGCCATTAGGCCTCTGCGTCTCCCCACGGCTGACAAACACGCTCCAAAAAATCTGCTCTAATACAAAACATGTCCTTCAATAACACCGCAGTCTGTCACTTCAGAACTCCAAGTCCCCAAACTTTAATGTCCCACATGTAACATTTATGATGCGACATGAGGACAGGAATAGCTACAGGGACGTCCACTGTTCTTATAAATTTTACAGAAATGAATCTAATATGTTGGAGGTCCTAGCATGGCCTGCATGTTTAAGGAGCTGGTGGGCTGAGTGGGCAGAGTTAGAAGTGGAATATTGTTAAAGGGCCCATATTACACTATTTACTTACCTATCAAAAACATACCTGGAGTTTTGTTTCATTCACACATGTTTAACACAGAGATGCTCCATATTTAAGCTGAGTTTTCACACTAAAAACTCCACCTTGTAATGTCATGTGTTAATACAGGAAGCTCAATTCACCTTCACTAAAATCATTTGGATAATTTCAAGACCTGGAATCTCTACTGAACTGTAAAAGGTAAATGTTTTAATTGAAAACTAGGTGAAAACACAGCATTTTGAGCTTTGGTGATGTAGACAGACTAATAATAACTCACATGTGTGAATGACTGAATGGTAACAGAATTATAACATGGCTTAAACCTCACAAGAATCTATTTTGTCTAATACAGGGCCTTTAATTTAAATATTTCTGCAAAAAATAGAACAGTAAGAATTTGAGAGTGCATTATAGGCTGTTTTTTGAACATTTAGTGATGTTTATATGTATTAACTGAACAGTATGTGCAACACTGCTTTTCCACAGCTATAGTTATAAAAGCATGTTTGAGAATAAATTATTTTGGTCAACATATTGGCATTATTGATGTTAACATGAGTTCTTAGGTGAAAAGTGAATAATTAAGATGCTAGGAGTGCGTTAGGAGGAAAGTGAGGAATACATTTGTGCCACTTCAAACAGTTTGTTAACTAAGCATTTAAAAAAATCTGCAGAGCCTTTAAGTGGTTGCAAAACATATACAAATATTTCTAGTATTACATCATTTGGCCTATATTGCATCTGTTCATTACAACACCTCCCATGCAACATTTAGTCTATTCTAGAGACTGCAGTGGTGTGACTCATATATAGTTGTGTATTTATTTCTACCTTTTGTTTAGTTTGTATCATTTCCTGCAATAATTCTTGGGGCACGTTATCCACTTGGGCTTCCTCGATCACCTCACACAGAGTAGGAGTGTGACTGGCCATCCTCTCTCCGTACCTGCTGTTAGCTGTGCTCTGCTCCATCACAATCCTCTGCTTTCTGCATAATGCACTCCCACATAGTTTTACCGCACTCGCCTCTTGTGTGGAGCGGGTGGGAGAGGGTGTGGGTGGGATTTTATCACACTGTGGGGACTAAAATCTGGATATACACTCACATCATGAGGACCCAAGGGACAAACATTATGCACCTGTGACGTAAATCTGTTTTTTTTTGCCATTTTTTTCTCAAAAATATGTCCTTACTGTGAGCGGGTTTGCATCTCCACACACCTGACTCTTATTTGGCCTTTTATCTCCATGCAAATGCTCCATTGGCCATAATCTTCCCCAATGTGACATAAAGCATAACTATCTCTATGGAGAATGTTCCGAATTATGGCTTTAACTTCCTATTTCCACTAAATGCTGCAGGTGACTTGCCAGCTCCATAAAGTTGTGTTACTTAAAGGTTAGACAAGTTGTAACTAAAGGTTACGATCCATCTCTGCGAAATTAACGTAAATCAATGTGATGTCACCAAGAAGCATAAAAACCCAATGTGTGTGAGTGTGTGTATGTGTGAGTGTGTGTGTATGTGTGCGTGTGTGTTTGTGTGTGAGTGTGTGTGTTTGAGTGTGAGTGCATGTATATGTGTGTATGAGTGTGTGTGAGTATATGTGTGGGAGTGTGTGTATGTGTGTGAGTGTGTGTTTGAGTGTGAGTGTGTGTGTGTGTGAGTGTTTGAGTGTGTGTAAGTGTGTGTGTACATGTGTGTGAGTGTGTGTGTGTGTGTTTGTGTGTGAGTATGTGTATGTGTGTATGTGTGTGAGTGTGTGTGTTATAGTGTGCGTGTGTGTATGTGTGTGTGATTGAGTGTGTGTTTGTGTGTGAGTATGTGTATGTGTGTATGTGTGTGAGTGTGTGTGTTATAGTGTGCGTGTGTGTATGTGTGTGAGTGATTGAGTGTGTGAGTGTGTGTGTTATAGTGTGCGTGTGTGTGCGTGTGTGTATGTGTGTGAGTGTGTGTAAGTGTGTGTGTGTGTGTGTGTGCATGAGTGTGTGAGTGTTTGAGTGTGTGTGTTTGAGTGAGTATGTGTGAGTGTGTGAATGTGTGTGTTATAGTGTGAGTGTATGAGTGTTTCAGTGTGTGAGTGTGTGTGTATGTGTGTGAGTGTGTGAGTGTGTGAGTGTGTGAGTGATTGAGTATGTAAGTATGTGAGTGTGTGTAAAAGTGTGTGTATGTGTGTGTATGTGTGTGAGTGTGTGAGTGTGTGTTATAGTATGAGTGATTGAGTGTGTGAGTGTGTGTAAGTGTGTGAGTGATTGAGTATGTAAGTATGTGAGTGTGTGTAAAAGTGTGTGTATGTGTGTGTATGTGTGTGAGTGTGTGAGTGTGTGTTATAGTATGAGTGATTGAGTGTGTGAGTGTGTGTAAGTGTGTGAGTGATTGAGTATGTAAGTATGTGAGTGTGTGTAAAAGTGTGTGTATGTGTGTGTATGTGTGTGAGTGTGTGAGTGTGTGTTATAGTATGAGTGATTGAGTGTGTGAGTGTGTGTAAGTGTGTGAGTGATTGAGTATGTAAGTATGTGAGTGTGTGTAAAAGTGTGTGTATGTGTGTGTATGTGTGTGAGTGTGTGAGTGTGTGTTATAGTATGAGTGATTGAGTGTGTGAGTGTGTGTAAGTGTGTGAGTGATTGAGTATGTAAGTATGTGAGTGTGTGTAAAAGTGTGTGTATGTGTGTGTATGTGTGTGAGTGTGTGAGTGTGTGTTATAGTATGAGTGATTGAGTGTGTGAGTGTGTGTAAGTGTGTGAGTGATTGAGTATGTAAGTATGTGAGTGTGTGTAAAAGTGTGTGTATGTGTGTGTATGTGTGTGAGTGTGTGAGTGTGTGTTATAGTATGAGTGATTGAGTGTGTGAGTGTGTGTAAGTGTGTGAGTGATTGAGTATGTAAGTATGTGAGTGTGTGTAAAAGTGTGTGTATGTGTGTGTATGTGTGTGAGTGTGTGAGTGTGTGTTATAGTATGAGTGATTGAGTGTGTGAGTGTGTGTAAGTGTGTGAGTGATTGAGTATGTAAGTATGTGAGTGTGTGTAAAAGTGTGTGTATGTGTGTGTATGTGTGTGAGTGTGTGAGTGTGTGTTATAGTATGAGTGATTGAGTGAGTGTGTGTGCTTATGTGTGTGTAGGAGGGGCTGAGGGGCCCACTACTCGGCTGTCAGGAGCACGAGAGAAGCCGATACTACTGTTGTCCTCCAGAGAAGGCAAAACAAAGCAGCGTTGTATAAGAGACAGGAGGAGCCAGTGGGATGCTTGATGATAAGCAGACGGCCAATGGGAATAATGTGCTTATGTAATGGGCTTCTTTATTACATATTGTTTTGAAAATATCATCAGTGGCTATCATATTGTGTGGTTTGCATGTCATTTACATAATCTTATAGGCCTGAAAATCAGATAATAATCTGGTTTTGGTATGCATGTGAACACAGCCAGTTACATCTGATGGGAGTAATTTGATTTATTTCTGATTGTTCACATAAATGCAGGTTTTGACAAGGAATGTAAAATGCAAAAACAATGCAAAAAAGGAAAACTAAAGCCAAACATGAGAGAGAAACTGTATTACCGTAATTACAATTATTCATTGTACTTGTCTTCCAATTGATTTCAGACTTGTTGTTCATGTAAATACACACCAAAATCAGATCTAATTATTAGACCTTATTATTCTAAGTGATGTTACTGTTTAAATATGCCCTAGTACTAGTACTTTTAAAGCAGGCCTATTATGCAAAATCAACTTTTTAGAGCTTTTAACTTAGTTTAACATTTACTCACCCAAAGTTGTGAAATTGCTAATAAATCCCAGTTTTTACCATTTGTGCATGTTTGAGCAATCTTTCATCGCTTACTTTCCGGATGCAATATTGCTAATAAATCCCCGTTTTTACTTTTTAATCATGAGAGGCCGACTCTTTGTTTTAATGATGTTTATGTCAGTCAATAAGGGGACTAATGCTGCTTCTATTAAAATGTCCAAAATATGACATAATAATGATTCACAGGTATCATAGATTATAGGTATATCGCACACACAAGCACAATATGCCTTATTTAAAGCTTTAGTTATTCAAGAACCCCCGAAAGCCCTCAAAGTAGTGCAGCTGCTTTCTGTTCTGTCTCTGTTCTGCTAAGCACTGAAAATGGGAAAAAGGATTCGTACTGGGCTTTAGGGGTCAGTTTGTAGATTAGCCAAAACAAGACGCAAAAGCTTAAAGACAAACTCTGACAGACACGGGAGTCTTTATTCAGTTGTTTAAAGCCTGAAACTTCAATCTTGGTATTCTCTGTAACAAGCTCCTGGGGGGAAAATTCCAAGCATACAGGCTAATGTGCTGCCGGGTGAATGCTTTGTACAAACACAGGATTATTTTAGCCAGTGAGCTCCCTGTGTTTACTGAGAGTCATGTGACCTCTCAGATGAGCCATGCACAACACTCAGGTCAGTGTTACAGTTACACTTTAAGTCTTAATTAAGCTTGAACACTTAAATCATAATGAGATTTGGAGATAGGGTATTAATTAAGTAGTTACAAAGCCTGAATCATTTTAATAAACTCTTCATTACAGTTGTTCTTCATGGTTTATTAAACATAGACTATGCAACTTTTGTGGATAAATGTCCACCACAAACTTAGCCCCACGGACACTGTAATTTTCCTTAGTATGACATTAAATGTGTTTGCATTTCAAGGTTTTTGAGAAATAAGAACCCCCGTGATTGATTAAATGCAAGATATTATGACCAAATTTAAGCAATTAACCTTTTTGTTGTCTTAATTTTATCATTTCCGTGCAGCACTTTGGAAACTACTTTGTTTGTAAAATATGCTGTATAAATAAAAATAATAATGTGTGATGTCATATTGCAGAATACTTAAGGAAAACCAACAATCACTGAGACAAGTAGGCACCGGACCCTCCACAAGAAAAGTCAGATTATCAGATTATAAATGTCACCAGTATTACTTTTTAAACCTGGCCTGACATAGATATAACCAGTATGTCTCTGTTTGGGTGGCAGTGGTTGGGCAGTTTGTCCCAAAAACTGCAATTGCTGCATGTTGTTGTAATGCACTTGTAAGGATCTTCACCCTGTGTCTGATACACATGCAGGGCCACTCGGGTATAACACAGGGGCCAAACAGGGCCAAGCGGTGGCTCTTTCTCTGTGAGTGGAGAGAAGAGTGTTGCTAAGCAGCGCTCAGAGGCTGTTTCCAGATGCTGGTCAATCAGCTTCATTAGCCCAGGCCTAACGCCATGTGGACTGGCACCTGGGACTGAGTCGAAGCATGCAGCAGGATGTGGACGGCATGAGATCAGATATGATAATACTGTGCAGAGAGGTGCTTCTTAGAATGAAATATATCCAATCATCTACATTCTTTCAGTAAACAGTGAGCTGCCCTCAAGACATTTCTAGGACTGTAGTTGACTAAAGTCAACTCCTAGGGTAATAACAGGGCATGATATAAGATCTCAAAACTCTAATGCATCTCTGTATATCCAACCCAAACTGCTCTCACAAGACAATAACTGGACGGTTAAAGAAAGATTAAACAGGGAATCATGAGTTATAGCTGTATTTTTACATATCAAAATACTAAATCTTCACTCACTCACTTCTCTGTGCTCCTAATGTCCCATATAAATCCTTATAATAAAGAAATAATAATGTTTTTTTTTTTAAAGTTGAGTCGACAAATTTACCAAAAAGATTTAATCGACTGATCAATCGACTAAACAACTAAAGGGCTACAGCCTTAGATATTTCCTCTCACAGGTCAAGTGAATGTCAATACTTTTATTTCAGTGGTCATTATTTTTCTTGTTTCTTTTTACATTACAAATATATTCCTGTATCTTTGGAGAATTACATGTCATGGGTCCAAGCATGCGGCAGGATGTGGAGGGCATAAGATCAGATATGAGTTGCTTCTAAGAATAAGATATGTTCAATCATCTACATTCTTTCAGTAACCACGAGTTCCCTCCAGATATTTCCTCTCACCATTAGAGCAGACATGGATGTATGGGAGAAGTAGTGAATGCAGATGTCCTGAATGACTGATTTGCCACTCTGTACACTGCCACAGGGCCTGGCACACAGTGAACCAAACCCCTGTGCAGCCATAAAAAACAAAATAAACAAAAGTGTTGTCTCATCCATAGTTTAGTCTCATTTTCAGACCTGGTTCAGTTTAATTTCTGACCATTTAAAGGTGATCTATTATAGACTTGATTATTGCCTTGTGAGCGTTGTAATGTTGTTACCTCCTAAAAACATGCCCGGAGTTGTTTTCATTAACACATTTCCTTCATTGTTAATCAGTCTACAAAGCACAAAATGCTCTATTCCACCTTGTGATGTCATGTAGTGATAGTTTTCAATTTAACTGCTCCTTTTAGCTTTTGTTGATCAGAGATTGGCATTTGCAGGGCTGTAATTATCCAAATGATTGTGGTGAAGGTGTATGCAAGTTGAAAACACAATAGAGAACTTCCTGTATATCAGATGACATCACAAGGTGCAAAAGAGTGCTTTGCAGAGTTTGTATGTTAAACATGTGTGAATAAATCACAACTCCTACTTATGTTTTTCGATGAGGAAACATTATAACAGAAATCGGCATAATATAGTGTAATATAGTCCTTTTCACATGATTTTGGCTGTTATTTTTCAGCGTTTCTTGACTAGTGGCATACTTTTTGGTCAAATAGTTTGTGCAGCACATCCACCACTAAAACATGACCAAAATACACTATTTTGGAAAGGTGGCAAAAAGAGAATTCAATTTGTCAACTGGACCAAAGTTTACTTGATCAAATACGTTTCGCAGCTCATCCAAGCTGCTTCTTCAGTTCTGAAGTTCTGAAGAAATGGATGAGCTGCGAAACGTATTCAAACAAATAAACTTTGGTCCAGTTGACAAATTGAATTTCCTCTTTTACAGTGGATTTGATGTGGATGACTGAGGGATTTTACATGCTATTTAGAAAAACAAATTTGCATATATTTTCCTCCTTGTGTCTGGTTCTTTCTGTTTGGAATCTATGCTATTTTTGCTTTGGTAATTGTTTCGAAATTTATACTCAAAAATGGTAAATTATTCAACTTAATACATAAATGGATTCTTGAGAGCTTAAAACCATGTTAGAATTTAGTTAAAAACATACCTGGAGTTGTATTTTGTTTCATTCACACATGTTAATGTGTGAGTCTTCCTACATAATTAGTCTGTCTACATCTGCAAAGCTCAAACACACGGTTCCACCTTTAGATGTCATGAAGTGGCAGTTTTCAGGTTAACAGCTTCTTTTACTCTTTGTGTAGTAGAGCCTGGCAATTTCAGGTCTGAAATTATTCAACTGATTCCAGTGAAAGTTTATGGAGTCTTGGTACTCCACACCACACCTTGTATTACCACATAACATCACAAGGTGGAATTAAGTGTTTGGATCTAAAATATAAAAAATATTTAGTAGAGTTATTTGACTTCTTTGCTACATAATATAATTTATCTTTCTTCATATATTTGATCCCTTTCGTATGTATCTGAAATGTAGAAAGAAGTAACCATAGGAAAAACAACATTGAATGAGAATTTGTGTTCACCCTTTAACTGCTAGTGTAATTACTAGGAGTTTTAAAATGTGTCTTGTGTTGAACCCCTATTGCTCACTGCTGTATAAAGGTGTATAAGGTGCTATTATCATTAGTGACTGGTAAATATGTAGGATGTTGTTACTCTCAGTGATCAATCTGAAATCCATTCCTCCTGTGCCAGCGCTGTCAGCTCTGATGGACAAAACCTGGGTCCTCTCCGCTAATTACTGTCCTTTTACGCTATCGACAATTCATCAATACCCTCCTTGACCGTGTATTGGAAAGATAAGTTTGAGTATCTGCTTGTGCTTCTTCAGCTCAGGTGCACTAGTCTCCCCTCTCCCCATGCCAAATGCCATTTAAGAAGGTAATGAGTTTGGCTGTAAACCCGATGGAATCAACAGTGGAGTAAGCCAGGGACTGTATTACACTGGCATAATCCTGGATCTGCATAGGGACAATGTAACGCAATTAAGCAAGCACATGAAGAGAATTTTAATTTAGCTTCCACCACGCACTGTGCAACATGACGCATACTATATCAGTCCAGATGTATTTCTTATATAGCAGAAAGAGCAATAAAAAGGAGCGCACTATAGGCTCATGGATGGATATAGCAAAATAAACATGGGAATAGTGAGGATTTGAAGGTGCACAAAGCTACTTTTTGCTGGAGAGTACATCACCTTTGTGTCTCCATGGAAATGTAATTTTTTTCAGGACCAATAAAGCTCTCTTTTCCAAAAATGTTCCAGTGTATGTCATGAAACCTGTCTATGTACATGGAGACAGGCAGGTGACACATGATGTTTTTCAAGGTATTTTTGAGCAATAAAGAACACTAGATAATTATGTTTAATGCCATGCTATGGAACATTACAGGAAAGCTATAACATCTTCATGAAGTCAGATGAGGCAGAAAACGAACCATCCATTGGAAAAGAGGGAAAAATGCATACATTTGGATTTAGCTTTCATGTAAAATTTTATAAGAAATATGGGAAAATGTAGCTACTGATACCTTGCAGTGACACCACGCTAGGAGTGTTCTACATATTTCTATGGCAGAATGTTTCTGCGGTTACCATGGTGACAGTTTGAATAGTCTGAAATTTCAAGAAAAAAATACAAAATGAATTTAGCACATTCTCAGGAGTGACTAACTGAAAATGCTCGCTAGCTTGTGACCGTAATGTTATTTGAGAGGGACAAATCTGCTCACCCATTGTAGTTTCAGCTAAATCAGTTCCTTCTGGTCAGATCGTGCTAAAACAAAGATTAAAGTCTAATATGGGTAATAGAGTTTCAGCGAGCATCACACCCCAGGGAATGTTGATGACATCGGCTGCAAAGCATCAATTATTGCCTGTTGACTTTGAAATGAATTTTGACTTCTGTAGGAAATCATTATCAGTCTATGCTTTTATCTTCATTTGACAAAGGTACAGTTATTTTTGGTTATGAGAGGAAAGAACCTAATTGGCCATTAAACTAAGTTGCCTTGGGCGTCTGATGATCTAACGCTGCAATTAACTTCAGCTAAAGCAGAAGGCACATAATATTGGTTTAATTTGGTTTATAGTCCAAATAAACACAACTAACTGAATGGCATTTTAACAGTGTAGATTGATAAATGAAAAACTATCCAACAATCAAAAGCAATGCAAAGTCTATTTATTTTCTTTCATTTCATCTGTAACAGTCTTTGTGATGCTATTGTTTGTATCTGGATTTGCTTTGTAAAGTTCATAACTTTCCTGGACAGAGTTAGAGTTGTCAAAAGTATTGAAAATTAGATGCTAATCAATAGTAAAAGTAGCATCAAATCTAGATACAAATTTGGTATTGATACTAAACATTCAGAAATTAACCTTTCCTGAATTCAATCAGTCAATTCTTATTTCAAACTCCAATGGGTCCATATAGAAAATAGAAATTGCTTAAGAATGATTGTGAGCTGTGTCAGAACAAGTATAAGACCACACAGACTAGTATACTCCCTGCATCACTATGAACCCTATATGAATGACCAAGAGTTTACACAGATATAACACCACATAGTAATATAAACGAAAGGACTATCATTTAATGTTGAAAAACACATTCTATTGTGTAAATAAAGACTGTTTTAAATGTCACCATGCTATTAAAATAGGTATTAAGCTTATTCCTTAGTATTGAGATTGAAATTTTAATATTGTGGCAACAGTACTACAAGTGCAACCTATGCAACATGTTTCAGAATGTTTCTTGTTCTTGCCCAGTAGTGTATTTTTGTGGTATTACATGTCATACAATTTAAATTCATGAATAATTTGTGGTATAAAGCTCCCTTGGCCGTTTTCAGAAAGTGAATGTGTGGACCCCATACCGTGAGCCGTACAGACAGGCCTCCTCATTACAGTGCACATCAAACACACACATATGTTTTTGACCTGAGCAGATCCCTGTCTCCTGCTGTGAGCTGAACACAATCCACACACAGCATATGATGGCATTACTCTTTCCCTCTAGCAC
>KN513488.1:77306-103048 GCA_000787155.1 Scartelaos histophorus | reverse complement strand
CACTAAAATTTTATTTCTTATTTAGTGGCAGGAAACTTATTTATGGCGTTCACTTAACATATTCACTGGTGATTAGTAAAATAGATGTATTTCATATTAGCTCTAAATAGTGGTTTGACAAAGAAATATTGCTCAAATATTTTTGCTTTTTGAAAAATAGCAATATATCGCATGAGTTTCATGAGAAATATATTGCTTATCGTATTTATATATCGTATCATGTTAATAAATGGTGAGTATTGAATCGTGTGGGACCTTGTGATTCCAGGCCACACATCAACATGTCCCTGATTGATAACAGCTAAAGTGAATAATATAAAACATTTCTGCTGGATTCTATCATCATTGCGATCACGTAATATGTTTTTACTTTTGTTAAATAATTAATTTGACAACTATTATGGGTTGTTATGGATGTTTTGTCTGTGTCTTTGAAGTGCTTTGCTTTAATAAAGAAAATGAGCTTTATCACTTCAAATAACTTTTAATAGACAGTGCACTAAGGCAACACATTTTACAGCATCAAGGTCTAAAATCATAAAACTTGTAGTAATTCTCCAGAGTGAACTATCAAAAATAATCATGGTCATGTGAATGAAGGTAAGTCACGTGAGGGCCATCCCGGTGCAGCCTTTGGTGTAAGGTCATGTGGGTGGAGATCTGTTACTGCCCTCTTTCCACCACAGCAGCAAAAACAGAGCCACCTCAGTCTCTTAATTTGTTGCACATCAGCTTTCCAGTGCATTATATAACTAAATCTGTTATGATAAGTGCATATAAACTTTCCAATACACATGCAACAAACTGTATATATGACCACTACTACTCTAATCTGCATGTTTTTGAGTTTTAACGACATTAAGTTTAATGTAAGCTGCATCATTACAGTTCGACGGTCTCCACTGGTTGGACACTCGTAGACTCCAGTGGTTTAGAAATGGTTTGTTCTAAATTAAAAATGAAGCATAATACCTACTTCATCTAAGTATAGGACTACTGCTGGGTGATTTTAGTTGTAGGATCTAGCAATCAAAGAGTCGCTCAATCAGGATAATTAGGTTGAGACCAATAAAATGAAAGGTTTAAATCCTTTTTTTAATTGTGAATAAACTGATATATTCTATGAGTAAAAACAGTATTTGAATACATTTAATCACTTCATACCTGGAGACACAAATGTTTCATAAGATACCTTTCATAACACAAATTTAGTCAAATTTATTCAAGAAATCTAAAAGAATAATTTTACTTGGCTGACTCGCTGTCCTTTGCTCCAATCTTCCAAATCTCCCACTTGTCTTGTGTCTGTTGTCACATGTGTGATGAGTGCTGACCTTCACACTGACCCCTCACCCTCACAATGCTTCCCTGCTGATTTAATTGCAGTGAATGCCACAGCCTCAGATTGTTAAGGAATGGAAAGCCCACTCAATCTTTAAGGTAGTATTTATTTCCCCTGGATTCCGTGAAGCAGCAAGGTCAAAGTGAGGAGCGACATGGGTGGGAGTGCAGTGATTGCTAATTATAAACCTACTATACATTATTTATTGGTAAAAGGATGAACAATGTATGGCAATGGGGCTCACAACCTTGGGATTTTTCTCTACTTTCTATGTTTCTACCTTGAACTGCAGTAGTACTTTTTAAAATGATGTCTGCAGTTTCTGAAGTGTAATGGGTCAAGCATATTGATAGGACAAGATCTCAAGTAACAAGCTCTCGCAAGATAAAATTGCCACAAGACCAATCCATCAGAATTTGTGTCTTCTAACTCTACCCTTAATTAATTCATAATCATATAGAAATTATTTTATTTTAGTTAAATTTAGTTAAGAGTCATATTATTCTCTCCAGCTTTGTTTTCATTGCTGAGTGTATTACCAATAGTCTTTCTGTTTACACTCAAAGCCAACTTTCTGTGAAATACCCAGAGAGAGCTATAAGTCTAGACTGTGTATTATGAGGCTATACTTTATACCTTTTCCCCTCTGGGAATTCAATTGTTTTCTTCTAACTCAAGAAAAGGCATGATTCTAATTTCACTGCAGGGCAATTTTCTGGTCTCCTTAAGTTATGTTATTCTAATAGGCCTATATTATCGGGGCTGTTAAATTAACTAAGCGATTACTATACTAAAACCTAATGTGGCCTATATTGTGTGTACAAATGTGTGAGACAGAGATAGATGGTAGATATGTATATAGAAAAAATATAGCAATAAATAGAAAAAAAAATAATAATAATAAAGAACCAGCAGTTGTCTGAGATCTAGAATAGACATTCCTGTAATACTTGGTATGAGTCTGGTCACTGCTGAATCACCAGTTCAGATGTGGTGGATTAGTCAATCAGGAACAACAATCAGGTTCGTCTGTATCAAAACAAATATGGCTGCTTACGAGCAGGGGACTGATAAACATCTTAGATTTCTACAGAATCAATAAGGGAAACACTAAACTCTGAGAGAAGTTTGATTTTATATATAAATAATAGGTGACCAATAACATTTATTTTACATGTCACAGAGAAAAAGCAAATCTGATTTCATGTTTGAGCCTGGCTCAGGATGCGAAGGAGGGAACAAGGCATATATCCCTCTGTATAAAAAACAAAATCTGAAATAAAAAGACAGAGATCATTCTGGATTTGCCAGGCAATAACTTTATATAATTTTTTGTTCCACTTTTTGTATGATATTTGATCCTCAATCATAACATGTGCTGACATAACCAAAGTTTTGTCTGAACAATGTCTGATTCCCTATCCTGTACTGCAAAAACTTGTTAAAAAAGATTGCCATAAGGAAAGCAGAGACTCGAGTCTTTTTTTTAATACATTTTCAAACACTAGCTCATTTGAATGCTCCTTACCTTATCCTGCTCAGCCTGTGTCTTACCTGTGCAAAGACAGTGATATGTTGTAGGTAACCATGGCGCTCTTCAGCTTCGCTCTTGCCTGTGACTCACTGGAGCTTGGTTAGGAGCTGAGGCGTGCTCTTCTCACCTCTACCTCTGTCTCCGATGACCTTCATTATAATGCCACGTCCTGTAGCAATTAATGCCATCCCCTGCACCTGAAATAAAACAGGCCAGATTAACCCAAAGGCTGCTTGAGCCAGAGGTGTTGGTTTAAGCCTCAGCTCCGCACTTGTAGGAGAACTGGCCCGGCAGTCAGGGGTGCTAATGAGGGGTTGCCGCGCTACTGCCACTATGAATAATGGATCTCACAGTGGAAGGGGCTAGCTAGCATGGTGGTTTTTGCATTGTCAAGTGTCTCGCTACAAGTTCAAGGGAAAAAAAGAAAAACAGTTGTCAATGAGCCAATTACTAGTGAGATTGTACAAGGATAAAAAAGTCTTTCTTGGTTCACCAAGGCACAAAGCGGGGATTTAATTTTAACCAGGTTGCTTTAGAGGTGTAGAGGCAAGTTGGCATAGTCCTTGTATTTGTACAAGGAGGTTTTCACAAATAACAAAAGTAAATCTCTAATTTTCTTGCTAAAAGAAGGTACACTTTTCACAGCTATTTTTTTTTAATTTTTTTTATTTTTTTATACTGCAGTTCAAAATTGTGTTTTTCTTGCCATACCTTAAATGAAAAGAAAATATTTGGGATTTTTACAGTAGCTAAAAAATAAAATAATCCTGAAATGAAACTATGCTCTATATTATCTTTTATATCTTAGCCCAACAACTACAGAATCCCATCTGTGTGCAGCCTGCCTGATGTTCCACACCTTGTCAACACAAAACACACTGAAGCATAAATTATAAAGAAAACTACTATTTGACTGTCCTATACAGAGGGCTTTTTGTTGAATTCAGTCTCTTCTTTTTGCTTGATATTACATTCCTAGCATAATTTAAAATCTGGTACTAACCTAAAGGTGGTCTACGTAACTTTCCTGGTCCTGTTTCCATGGAGATGTTCTTGCTTTAGTTGGAGATTCCACAGTATGGCATTTGACTTCTCTTTTATCATTTGTCATTTATTCAATAGCATATGTTTTTAAAGGTCAATAATGTATTGAACAAAGTCTTTCAGTGAGTTGGGTCATCCACCTCTACAAATCTGAGCTGTACCTTGGCCTAGTAGCATTGTCTCCATGTAGATGCATTTAATGCCACAGTCTAAAACATTTACAAGCAGTTTAACCATTGTTAGATCAAGAACGCATCTCAAAAAGAAATCACTAAAGCTGAAATACATTACAGATATTTTAATGTGTGTTTAAATCAAGGGTCAGAATAACAGAAGTGCATTTTTTTTGTTTAGGGATCACATGTTAATCACTAACTAACTGGCATACTAATGAGCTGTTGATAAATAGATGGAATTTATCAAACACTTTCACTTTCAGTGAATGTACAACAACATCTATTGTAATCCCTACTACTTTAACAGGAAGAAAATAGTTTAATACTAATACTTAATACTTATATAGCCTTAGACAAAAATATATTGATGGCACTTTAAAAATACTAACAAAGATGACATTAAGTACTATTAACTAGCTATTAATTAACTAATCTGTTGCTCTATTTAAAAAGCACATTTTTGATGACATAATAATTAGATATGATTTGTAAGCAATGTCAGAGTTGACTCAGACTATCTGCGACCTGTGGCTCTCATGTTGTAGGGTGGGCTGATTGTCAGACCAGAGCAAAGTGAGACTGTATGTTCTTACATCTGGTGTCTACCTGTAGCAGAACCTTCGGTCTCCTCAGCCACTCAAATTCCTCCTCCTACCAATCAATTACAACCAGTGACTAGTGCATAAATGCAGACATTAAATCATAAATGTAATATTTCTTCATTGCTTCTCTGATTTACCTGCCTGCTGGGATGCCAAATCACCCCCTAATTTAAATCTCTAAATTATATGTTTGTGTCTTCTGGTTGAGATTAAGTTTAAGCAAAGAGTTTTTAAAATCCATAGATGGCTGTAGATCGAAAAGTAATACAAATATGCTTTGTTGTTGCAAATTATAGGTTGTAGGTTTACTAGACGGACCGATAAGTTTAGTCAGAATCACAATTACTGTACTTATCCCTAGGGGAAAATCTTTCTGTCACAGACATGTAATTTTCAGCCAAGAGAACACATTTTATAATAAAGAAATATTATATAAAAAATTACTAAGACAGTAAAAATCTATATTATTATTAATAGAAAGAGATACAGAGTTAAAGATGATGATTACATTGTTTATAATGAATAGGACTGATTTACAAGAACATGTTTTGTATATTTTTTTATCATGTATTTTTTCTAAATTGATGTAATAAGACTATTTACTGGTCAATGTCGCCCCAGAAAGTCTCATGTTAGACAAAGACATATTAGACATATTTGCTAAATTGTTAAGGGAATAAATGCTAATTTCAGACAATGCACTGGAATCGGTATCAAGTATTAGCAGATACTTGAGGGAATGTCACTGAGGGACTGTGGATTCCTAAATTGTAAGAAAAAAGATGGAAAGGGCAGAGAGGGCAGTTCTTGTGACCATGTAAACATTAACACTTCTATCTGCACTGATTCTCCTTTCTAACCACACTAATATAAAGCTATTCTTAGCCGCAGGAGCACATGAAGCACAATTGAGACATAAAAATGACATAAAAACGTGTGTGTCGCTCGTCCTTTGCTCCGAGCTGCTATAAATATTTCCCTGGCCTCTGTGTGGCTGTGCTATCACACTTCCCACTCGGATTTGTTCAAACATTTAAAGAGTGACTCAACAGATGTGCAAAGCACCACTAAAACATGCCTGGGTCCAGTTGCTCTGTGATGAGAGATGCTCCTGTGAACTGCCCTTTGGTTTCAATATCCAACAATATTTGAGTTTAGATGTAGGCCAAGATCTCTCTTTTATTGAAACAGGTGGCAAGAATACTAGTATTTTCTGTTGGATAGTTTCAGGGATACTGAAAACAGTGTGTAAAACTGTCTGAAAAAACGGAGTACTGTATTTTTCGGACTAGAAGGCACATCTAAAATCATTACATATTCTCAAAAATCAACAGTGCTCCTTATAATCCAGTGGCCTTATGCATGACCTTTGGTTGTGTTTACTAACCTCCAACCGATTTGATGTTGTCCACATTAGTCTAATAAAGTATTACTCTGCGAGTCAGGAGGAGTAATATGTTGGCGACATATAGGGCGACTGTGCAACATACCGGTAGTTCTGCCGTGTGCTGTACAAGGACCCAAAATGCCACGATTACCAAGCAGATTTCAGGTTTTGTATTTTTGTGTTAAAACTGAACAATGTTGAGAGGGATCCGGAGCATGTTTGATGCCGAAATCACCCAAATGTTAAACTCGTATTTTTGTGTTAGCTACAACTGAGAGTTATTGTAAATTATCTGAATAAAGTTCAATTTATCCGACACACGTTTTGTTTCGCTTATTGCGCTTTATAATCTGATGCGCCTTGTGTGTGGACAATAACACAACTGACATATTATTTGATACTGTGCCTTATAATCCAGTGCACTTCATAGCCCGAAAAATACGGTATAGCCTATGAATTAAATACCACACAATAACATTATACTTGCTAGATTTTAGTTTGTGAGAGGTCCGCTGAAACAGCAAATGTTAAATATGGCTTACATAAAATATGATGCTCTACCAATGAACTGTATAGTGAGTGGGTTTGTTTTTTTGTGTGTGGGATTCTCAACAGCAACAAAACAGAAACTTCATTTGCAAAGATATATAAATTGTGGTTTTAATTTTTTAGTGTGACTGGTCAATTGTTTTAAGTCAGTAAGATGTCAGATACGAATGGTTACCAAATTAACAGGTAGAGATATATTAATGCTACTTTGTTTTGTTGGTGTCATTGGTGCAGGTCATTGGTGCAGGTCAGGTCAGGCCACAAGGTGTCAGTAAAGGAACTAATTGTTACTTTTACGATAATGTGTGTTGTTCAGCAGAATTAAGACACTTAGTGGTACATATGAGGAAACCAACTCCAATGCAGTTCACTTTAGCTTTTTTTGCCAGGCATTCAACCAAACTACGCATTTTAGATGCATTTAGAGCATACTTTATGTAATAAATAATTACACCTAGTATTGCCAGCATTGTTAATATTTTAACATTAATATTTTAATGCACTGTGTTACAATAAAATATGATTTAATATTGATAAAAATGACCTCATGACAATATTAAGTTTGACCATTTTGCTTATAATAAACCAATAAACAGTTAAAAAACACTGAATTGCAGAATATCAATGTATGCCCTTGTTGGGAAGTTCCCACAGCATTCCTAATTTTCTAAACTTGAAAATTATGTACTAGATTTCACAGTCACAGATTTCACGTTTTCCATAACAGGTTGGATATGGACAATTAATCATATATGAGTATAAATAAGGACAACTAAGTATTGCCCATAGTTACAATCACACACCTTTCGTAGTCTGCTTGGCCTGAACGTTAGCGTGTAACCCATTATGTAACATGTGTGTCGTGCTATAGCCTCTGGCCTCCTCTCGTACACAAACATCACCTGTGCACACATGGGCCCCGAGCACCTGTGCACGGCCAATATGTCTGTTCCCACGACGACGGCAGATAATAGAGTCATTATAAGAAGACAAACAGATTACACAGCCCAGTGCCACAGCAAAGCAGAGATGCACAGGCCAACAGAGGTACCACCATGCTAAAGGTGACTACAGCCATTTTAGCTAGTTTGAGTTTATCTCTTTTGTTTGTTTTCACTGTGCTGGCAGCAAATATGAGACAATATTTTGATTCTCATGCAATTCAAGCAGGTAAAAATAGACTAAGATGGCTAGTTTTAAAACAAATAAATAAAATAAATGTAAATATTAGCATTTGATTAGTGTTTTTATTTTGGACCTTCATAAAACATAAACACTTATAAACAAAGAAATATATTATTTTGTTTTTATTTAAATAGTATCCATAATAATATAATTTTGTGGAAATTAGCACAGTAAGCCTAGGAATCCTTGGTTACTGTTCAAAAACAAAATGTAGGTACTTATGAGTAAAGGATACTCTTTTAGCCATAAATAATGAATAAGTGGAAAAAAATAATACAAAGGCTATACACTTGTAACTGTACATTTGGATAATATTTAGTTCTTTAATTATACAAGAAAATAGCTGAGTTATACTTTTGAAGATTACTATGCTCTGTTGCTTTCATTAGATTTAGACAAATCTGAGGACTGAGCCTCACAGGTAAATAGTGTTGTAGTGTTAATAGTTAAATAGTGTGTAAATGAGCTTGTGGGTGCGATGGAGCTGGTGCGATGGAGCTGGTGTTCTGCCGCGTGTGTGGTAGGAGTAGGGGCTGATGCTGTGTGAACGGGTTGGGACCATAGCATCTTATTGTAGTTTAGCTGACGGGGGTTCAGTGTGAGTGATTGTGATAACCAAACACACTGCAAGAGTAGGAAAGGGGAATGATGAAATAAGAGACAAATTATTTATAATTTGTATGAGCAATAATGTCATGGTTCATGTTCTGTAGTCTTTGTGGTCTGTTTTGGTGTCTTTCTTATTCCTTTAGTGTAGTATACTCGTGGTGTTTTATTTTGACATTTGACCTGTCTACTTATAATTTTGAGCTTCACTTCAGGTCTGTTGATTGTTTGCCCCACCCATGTGATTCACCTCTGTCTGTGTTCATATATACCCTGTGTTCTCCTCTTCCCTTTGTGGGTCCATTGTCATTGTCTTGTCAGTCCGTATGGTTTGTTATTAAAGTTATTTTGTGCAGTCCTGCATTTTGGGTCCTCTCCTGTTTCTTCAGGACAAATATTATTATTCGTGCTAATCTATTCCTTCCTCATTTTGGTCTAATCTAAAGACATTTGCAATCCCTACAGTGACTACTGTTTTTCATTATGCCACTGAGCAGTCAAATTAAGTGGTTGGCTAATTTTTGTAAATGACAGACAAAGCTAAATATGTGATTTGTTTAGACTAATATGTTTATTTGTTCTTTTTTTTTAACAAATGTTTGAGGATGGAAGAATTCATAGGCTAATGGTTTCATGATGTGAGCGTGTTCTGCAGATATCTCATAATTAAGTCATTTACAACAAACTGACATCATATTTGGTGTGATAATGTTTTTTCTACAAAGCACATGAGCATCAGTCTTATTGCGTTATGTGTGCCCAAAAGTACTATGTCACAGGCTGCTAATGAGGTTACAGGAGATGTTTATAGAAGCCCGTGCACGGAAATGATGGCCCAGCCGCTGTTCGGAGCTGAAGGAATTCAATCAGGCTGTTAGCGTTAGCACACCACCATGACACAGTGAGTTAGTTGCTTAGTTTAAACCTCAGTCTTTGTTCACATAATGAACTCCTTTGCTTATAGGCTGTAAAACATACTATATGTATACATGACTCATTGCACAGTTTCTCAAGTTCTTTTGAGAAGTAATTCTGATGGTAGGAACTGTCATTGTGACCAGATCATACTGTTGTTGTGTCCTTGTGCTTTACCCAAACTGTCTTTGTCAGTGTGTTTTATGAATGTGCAGTTGGGTATTGGGTAATAACTCTATTCCAGCTTGCAATGTTTAGTAGTATTTACTATATATTTTCCTTTTAACATGACAAAAATGTCTGTCAGTTTGTGAAGTTTTCAATTTCAATCTGAGGCTGTACCTATTTTTTATTTCTTTTCTTCTTCTTCACTTTCTGTAAAATTGTAAAAATAAATAAATAAATAATAATAATAAAATCTCAGTGTAAAAATTACCCATGACAAAAAAACAAAAACAAAAACAAAAAAACCCCACAAACAAACAGACAAACAAACAAACAAACAAACAAGCAAACAAAAAAAACTATTGCCAAAGAGACTTTATTTATTTATACTTTATTATATAATAATCAGCTCGTCACTTAACAGTCTATAGCCCATTGAAGTGTATTTTATTGAAGATCATTTATGAGGCAGATCTCAAGTCCTGATTGGGCTCTGAATTGGAGAGCCACTTAGCACTGATGCCAGATCTGTTAAGATTACAATTTCCTGTAGCGCAGCCTCAGAAATATTTAGTCATCTTTGTATTGCATTTTTGTAATTTTTATATATTGCCCCATAGACACATGTGACGATGCACATATGGCATTCACGTATTTTCAGTTCAGTGTATTTTCAGTTTGTTCATGATAGAAAAGTAATATGCTTTTGGATAAACTTGAGAATGCAATCATTTTTATAGACTTGAAATACGCTCTTGTAGATATTATTACTTTGCAAAGAATGTTTAACAGTATGACATTGAACTCATCTCCATGGAGACAAGCAGGTGTCATGTTACGGGTCAGATCTGTGTAAGAATACATGTTTTTGCACAGTATGCATGAGTATTAAAAATATAAAATTGAAATGAATAAATACAAGATCAATTAAAATGAAAAGAAAAAATAATAACATCTCCATGGAAACAAGCAGAACTTTTATTTCATAAATCATACCCACAAAAACATCAACATTTGCCAGGATTCTATAAACAGACAAAACAGCATTCTGACTTCAGAAAAAGACTGGCATAAGGCACTGCTTTTTATGCCAACTTTATGTCAGTGCTTTATTTCTTGGCTTTTAAAATATTCACTGCAGTCAATGCTGTTTTGTTTCCTGCTGTAACTCCATGATTATATGCACCAGCACACAAGATCGTCTGCACTGAATCTTGCAAATCCATCTTGCAGGGAATATGAATCCTATTGTTAGCCCGCAGGTTGTGTTTTGGAAGTCGCTGCCATGTGTGACTCAGCTCCTGGTCTAAAGATAACGCTTAATTAAGCTAAAAGCATCACTGGCTATTCCGATGGACGCTCCCACCTCTCCGGAAACTTCCCTCTAATTGGACATCCCTCCCCCTTAAGTCTTTAAGCCCAAATAAGATTAATAAGCGTGCCAGTTTTGGAAATCAATAGCTCTTTTGGCAGAGCGTATAGAATTTGAGCTTGGTAAACAAAAGTTGAGGTGGAATTTTTGGATTCAGTGAAGGTGACTAATTGCAGGTTCACACTTAACTGTCCTTGACAAATTATTTGAATATATTTTTTCCACACAATCTGCAGCTGTGACATAGGTTTGGGGTTACACATGAATCTAAAATGGAGGTACACGTATTACATATTAAATACATTCTAATGCTGAACCCTTATTATTTACCTATAGAAAACTGTATGTCTCATGGCTGAACCAGGTTAGGAGTGTCTTGAGACCTAGCTTTAGCAAGAAAAAGCAGGCAAAAGCCCATACACAAGAGCCAAGAGGAGCAAAAACTGTGAACAGTACTATGCTAATACTATGTTGATATGTCATAAAATATTTTGAATAATTCGAATAATTAGAAATACAATTACAATTTTTTGGAGCATTCATTTACAAACCCAAAGGTTGGGTGTTGGGTGTGAATGAATGGTGTGTGTGACTGTTAGAGGGGCTAGCTTCGATTATAATTACTTATATTAATCTAATGCTAGCTTTTAGATGATATGACAACATTCTATGGGCCAGATATCGAAAACAAAATTTGTCTTGACATTTTCAAAATGTGACCTTGTATAACTTATATACTGTGTTCAAGTGTAGACTTTTAACACCTCACTTGGAACTGTTAACACCACTGCTCCTTGCAGTTGACTGACGCTTGCCTCTCCCTGCTCTCTTTCCAGGCTATGGGCATGCGGCGCCAGGGACAGATGCGGGCAAGGCCTTCTGCATGTTCTACGCCGTTCTGGGAATCCCTCTGACTCTCGTAATGTTCCAGAGTTTGGGTGAGAGGATGAACACTTTTGTCAAATACCTCCTGAAGCGAATCAAGAAGTGCTGCGGCATGAGTATCACTGACGTTTCTATGGAGAACATGGTCACGGTCGGATTTTTCTCCTGCATCGGAACGCTCTGCATAGGGGCAGCTGCTTTTTCCCATTATGAGGATTGGAGCTTTTTCCAGTCGTACTATTACTGCTTCATAACTTTGACAACAATAGGCTTTGGAGACTTTGTGGCCCTACAAAAAAACAGGGCTCTCCAGAAAAAGCCTTTATACGTTGCATTTAGCTTCATGTACATCCTCGTAGGCTTGACCGTCATTGGGGCATTTCTCAATTTGGTCGTTTTACGGTTTCTTACAATGAACAGCGAGGATGAGAGGAGGGATGCAGAGGAACGGGCCTCTTTAGCAGGGAACCGAAACAGCATGATTATCCACATTCAAGACGAAACGTTGCCACGAGGACGTCGAAGGCGAGAGCCGTACAGGGGGGATTTCCAATCGGTGTGCTCTTGTATGCACTATCACTCACATGACTTGGGCAGTTCTGGGGGTGGACTTGGAAACCTGGGCTGTTCTTTCTCACATCAGAACTCCTTCAGCTCACAGCTTAACCCTAGCCCATACTTTCACTCGGTTTCCTACAGGATCGAGCAGATCTCCCCCAGTACCTTGAAAAACAGTTTCTTCCCCTCGCCTGTCAGCTCGGTGTCCCCGGGCCTCCACAGCTTTACAGACAATCACCAGCTTATGAGGAGGAGGAAGTCCATATAAGGCTACAGCTCCCAGGAATATGTTATGGTGGTCCCGGAAGATCATTGTAAAACTAATTTAAAATGCCTTTGTAAAGTCATGGACAACTGTTAAGATGAAGTCTTAGCTAAATTTTCCGAATAACATCTAGATAGAACCACACTGACACAGTCAATCTCATGGACTCTATCCATTTGTTAATCATCTTAATTTCACAAAGTATTTATTATTCACAATTATTCTATTGTGATCTATAATAAATAAAATTGTGTATGTTTGCAAGACTTTGCAACTTGGCACTTAGCATTATTAAATAACAGTCAACTCTGATAAATCCAAGTGCTTCCCTCCTTTATTTCTAAATAAACCCAAAATCGAAAATCACTTCATCCAAACTGTTAGAATGCCATAGCTGTAGCATGTTGTTCTTCTGAATTTATAGTCTTACAATGATCTTCCAATGCCACCATAACCTATGGGTTTTCATTTCACACAATGCTGCTCCTTACCAAATTTAATTTCAGCACTTTCCCCCTCTTGGTTGTATGTATTATATAAAGTATTCTGGGGAACAGAAGAGGACTATGCGGGCGTGGAGACAACGAGATGCAAAGCATGAAGCATGGATGTCTATTTTTACAAGACGTTGCTCCATTTAAAGACTAAAAACTAAAAGACCTTCCTTATTACAGATTTGCAGTACAGGATTGATATTATTATATTACTTGGTTATATACCAAATGATGCACACTTGGGGAAATGCTATTTTTCAAAGGGATTTGCTTGTTTCACCATAACTTGAAGAACTGTATCGTTCTACAGTATATCATTGCCTCACAGCAGATAGAGAATTTAAATTACTTCTGAGCATCAGGTATTGGTTTATAAGCAATCATATATTACAATATTTTAGCCACATGTCAAGCCAAAATGTTGTTGCCAATGTTAGCATGTGCGTTAGATGTCATTTTCAGAGTGTATCCTGGATTTGTGGCATTCCCACATGGTCATTAATTCCAAATGGCCATGTGGGATAATGAAAGTATCATGCTGCTGTTATTGATATTTTCCTCAACTACTGAGGTTAAAGATTATATCTGGACACAAAAGCTTTAATTTTCACAAAGAAAATTCTTATAATGGGACATCAAATTGATCTAAAGAACAATCCCCCTTCCTGGGATGCTGCAACAGACATATTCTTGCCAATTTGGAGCGTACATTACTTGCTGGTCTGGTTCTCTCCAATACACATTTATTCTAGTTCAATGAAACAGCGTTGTACCCAATGATGTATTGCGCATTATACACAACTATAGAGGAGCCGTGCCAAATTGTACTACTCAAACTATATATTACTATAAAATAATCGTGTAATGCATCAATACAAAAATATCTTTATTTTAAATATAATTTTTTACTTTTAGAAATTAAAATGGCCTTAGTCGCAAACCTTGCAAAATTTAATCAAATTCCATTCTTGGACAATGTTCAAATGACCAAATCAAAGTGAATATGACACAGAGAATTACTAAATAGAATCAAATTTAAGTAAATAGGATCTAAAACTGCCAATTAAAATCTAATACAAGTGGCAATTCAATATACAAAAATGCTTTAACTCCCCATGACTCTCTCCCAACTTAATCCTGCTTTATTACTTTGCTGGTGAACCCCAACTGTCTAGAACTGACTGAGAAATTCTGATTCAGACTGACAATATTTGAGATCTTTTCAGACTTTCTAGACATATACCTAATACAGAAGGTTAGCCCTCAAAATGAGATAAGTACAATAACCACAGCATGATGTTTGCATCACTGTAAAATACCACATGGAAAAAGTCTGATTTTTTTTCATGGTTGAATAAGAGCATGATATTTCTATGACAAAGTAAGATACGATTTCGTAGAACTATTCTTATGGATAATTTTTAGCCTGTTTGGCCAAATCTAGTTGTTATAAATGGCTAAAACATGGCTGCTTAAAGTTTTTCTCACATTAACTGTACAACGGTCTCAGGTTTAGACTTGGTTTCCAGATCATATGCTTAACACTGATGTGCTTTTGTCGGGCAAAATTGTGTACATATCAGATTTAAATATTAATATAAAGTGAATGAGGTGCATCATCTCACTATGGACTCTGCTCCGAGAACTAGTTATTTGAGAAATCTGTAGTTGCAAGTTTTAAGGGCAGAGTTTACAGCCCTGTGGTACGCTACTGATTATGTTGCAGCATGATAGTATTATAAGAAGTGGATATGATACTTCTAACCATCAATTTGAGATTGTTTTCTCTATGTTTTTTGGACAAAATATACATATATGTTTTCAGAAAATTTAGAAGCATAAATTTTATTAATATTTTGGATTAGAGTTTAGTCAACCAAAGAAAAAAAAAGTATAAAACATTTGAGAGATTTGAGGAAAAAGGTGAATGATGCAACTTTTCTGGTAGAGGCCGGCTGCCTCCTTGTCTCCATGAAGATGCTATCACTTCTACAGTATGACCTAAAACTTATTTTCTGTTTCTATTTTGCATGTATTCAAGCTTTTTCTATAGCTAAAAACCCCAAAACAAAACAATTTCTTACTGTGAGTGGGATCGCTTCTCACATCTCTGGCCTAAAACTTGGCCTGGAGGAATTACGTGCTCATTTCCATGGAGATAAAGTTAAATGCCATTAATCTCAAACTGCTGAGCTTTCTAAGCAAAGCAATAACATCTCTATGGAGACAGGCAGGAAGCATATCGTCCACTAGAAAATTACATAGTGCACCTTTAAAACATTACTAATTATCCAATCGCATAATACAATCATGTATGCAACTCAAATTTGATACTGGAATAAACTTTGAAACAAATTGCAGTGTAAATATACATTTTTGACAGTATGTCTGGAGGAGGACTTGATTTGCCAGTCCACCCAGGTACTAAACCGAGCACGTCTCTTAGGGTGAATCATACTTATTTTGGGCAAACTAAATGCCATGGCTCCTCTTCAGTGATGACAAACGAAACCAGGCGTGAAGTCTGTGATAAGCCTTACACCATTGTTTCATTAAGGGAGCAACACAGGCTTATTACGATTCCTTGTTGCATATGTTTATATCAACCTTTTGGAATAAAAAGACCTTTCCACCGCAGAGACGTATATGTATTTTTACACATTAGCATACGTGCCTTGAAGAAGCAGTGAGTTTTCTGTCGGAGTGAGCACGTTCGGATAAGAATGCAAACCAAGTCATTATTGGAGGTTTTGTTTAGTGCACACAGGGTCATGTATACAGAATGCATTGATTAACAAGCAGACTATTGTTATGTTTCTTATCCTAACAGACTGCAGGAACATTTTAATGAACTATTGCAGTTTGGCCTTGATTTGTATTAGCGTTCCCGGCTAATAGTTAGAGGTGGGCAATAATTGGTATTTGGAGGTAATGCAAATATTGCGTATAATTATAAAAAGAAAGCAAAAAGGCAACTAAAAGAGTTGGTCCATTCACTTATAGGGCAGAGAGGTATGTCTTATTGAAAGTTGAACTTAAACAACACAAAGTTTTATGTTTAATTTAGATAAAATCAGAACTCTGTTCCAAACCACATTATACTGACAGAGGACTGGCTGTGGATCTCTCAATTAAAAAGGTCCAAACTGATTACTGATGATTAGAAATTACTAAATCTAATTAAAACGTAGCTCTGTACTGGTTGAATCTAAACATATTCTAGGCACGTTTTAACATAATGTGTTTTTTACACCATTATCTGTGAAAAATCTCCAAATAATATAGATTATATTTTTGGTTAATATTGCCCACCTCCTCTATTAGTTGACTTTGGCACCTGACTTCGGCCCTTTTCACAAAGCAATTTTTATTCTAGCAGAGCGTGTTTACAAAAATGTTGATGTAATTCAAATGTAATTGATTTGAAATGACAATTTCAATGGCATACACTTTGTCAAACAACCTTAAAACTAACCAAGTGCTCATCCACTACTGTTCCTGTGGCCTCCATGTAATTAGCATTACCAATATCACGGTGAACCTTTTGTCTTAGGTCAATTAATATGGATTTTACTCCCACATTCAAAACTGAATCAGAATGGACCATGAATGCATTATAAAACTTGGAAGCTATTCAACTATTTGACTAGTAAACTCCAAAAACTAAAATAACTATATTTCCTTATCAGGGTCTGCTTTGGGAAACAGTGCCACTGCAATGAAACTGCCAAACCTGTAAAATGTTTTTGGAGAGCGCTCGGGAATGCTAATGTTGCTAAGACTACTAAACAGAACCACTGGCCTATCAAAGCTTTTGCAATAACTATCACTGCCCTTCCACTTGATTCTAACTTTCCCCAGCCAGATTTAGTGGAATGTATCTGTTGACTTTTCACAGCTAACAAATTGTTTTCATTTTGCCTCCACAAGCTGCTAGTTTCGTCATTCTCCCTCCCCTCCTACACTGCTCAGAATCGTCTGCGATGATGGCGCATGTCATAGCTCTGGGCTGAATGTTACTCCACGGGCCAGATGGCTACGAGACAGTGCGACACACGCCACCACCCTCCACATGCCCGCTCTGTGTGTATCCCTCCACCACGTGGCATCTAACTACGCCTGTTAGCCCCCACACAGTGCAGTATGGTTCAGCACAGCAAGATTTGGAACTAACTACCATGACCAAGTTGTGTTCTGTAATGCAACTGATTTAAATTGTTTAGTGCTTTGTGCTTTCTGTTTTATTACCCCATGTTCTTGTCTGCGTTGAGTCCTTAACGAGGAACGTTCCAATGTATAGCATTAAACTAACTGATTTTACAGCCGTTTTTAATGCTAAAGATATGGTTTGAAATACATTCTAACCTTGAGCAGGTTCACCAGGAGGCATCGCCTCCTCCTCCATAAAAATAAATAAGTTTAATGCCATAGTGTGGAATAATCCAGGAAAAGCAATAACATCTCTTTGGTCTTCAAAGAGATGTTATTGCTGGGCATTCTAAATAATCTATCTATGGTCTAAATATGGACAAATAAAGATGGGCCTTTGCTTCAAATAAATTAACAATAATTTTATATTCTAGCAATAAAAACTGAATTATAAATCATTTGCTGGACACATAATATTAGGTTTGGCCAAATTGTAACCACAAATAAAATGATATGAATGTAGCAATTACATTAAATCCAAACTGGACCATACTGCACTAATCTACCTGTATCATTATTTTGACTTGGTGTGGCAGCCATGCATCATTGACTGTATGTCAGATTATACTTACTGGTTATATCTCCTTCAACAGTGCCATGTATCCTATAACAGGGACAAAGACACACAAATTGCACTAACGTCTGTGTAATATAATCTAAGAAAGGCTGTGTTTCCGAATTTGTGACTTATCCTTTGCAATATCTGTAGGTCAAATGAACAAATATCATGTACCGACGTCTCACAACAGATTCTGTACTTTCTCAGTTTGTCACTATGTTGATGTCTATAAGTTCCATTGTTGTTGAATGAAATGAACATTTGACAAAGTGCATCTGTATGTTTCGTTGTTTTGTTCAATTTTCGGGGGAACGTATGTGTGTGTGCATGATTTGGTGTGGGTGACTCACTGGGTGCCACAGCCTGGGTGAAGCCATATCACACTTGAATAAAAACGATGAGCCTACTTCTGAAATGTTTTTTGTTGCTTCTGCTTTCCGTGCAAAAATCAAAGAATTTCTGGTTTATAGTTTTAAATAAATTAAGTTAGATAGACTGTCTTAGTCTCATGCAGATTTTGGTGGGTAACTATGGTAACCTTGCTGAAGTGCATATTTTAGTTTAATAGTTCATTAGTTTAGTTCATAACTGTCATTAACAAAATATTTTTTTGATTTATGGAACTTAAAATGGATTTTCTAAATGCCAAAAATCATAAAATTTAACGAAAATGATAACCAAAAAAAACAAAAAAACAAACAAAAAAATTCTATTATACCAAAACTTGACCAAAAAATAAACATGAAATTGAATTTTAGTTTAAAAGAAAAAAAAAAACCTTGTACCCATTTGTTAACAGAATTATACATGCATCTATGTTTTTTGGTATTAAATATAATCTCTAAGGGTAAAAGTTAAGTTGCAGATGTTACTGTGAGCCATATCCATATTAGATTGAATCATAATAATAGTAGCTACATGAATGGCAGCTATGCTAACATGTTACTTTTTTAATTGCCGTCGACGTATCATAGTTTAGTGTTCATATGTGGAATAAACATGTCCCTGCTGGGCTACCATAGATTTAGAAATGTCTTTTACTGTAATATGCAAAAACAACGTGCACTTTTGGCAACACTTCTTCTGAATCTCAATCTTCCTATAACTATTTTCTTACTAATACCACTGACACACTCCGCAGTGCAAAAGCCTGTGCCGCTGCCTGCTTGTGACCCGTACGTTGCAGCTGGCTCTTCAGTAGGTGGGAAAATACGCGGCCAACATCCCTTTTTATCCCTTCCCACACCGCAGTAATTATACCGTGGGGCTCGGACGTCAGGCAGAGCGCGGGGCCCACTCACAATAAGAACAGTGGAGAAGGGGCGTGCGAGCTTTGTGCTGACGGTAAGCCTGTAATTTGGCATCTTAAATGATCAAGTAAACCCAGCCAAACGGTTTCGGCTGCGCTACCACGTCACTGATATGATGAACCGTCGCAATAAGCAGGTGCTGACATGATGGTTTTTAAAGGGCCTTTATTATGCTGTTTTCTGATCTATGTTATAATGTTGTTTCTAAATCAAAGACATACCTGGAGTTATGTTTTGTCATTCACACAAGTTTAAACACACAAATCCTGCATATTTAGACTGAGTTCTTCATTTGGATGATTTCAGCCCAATCTCTACTGAACAAAATGTAAAAGGTAGCTGTTAACTTAAAAAAAAAAAAAACTTAAAAAATCACCACATGACATCACAAGGTGGAACAAAGCATTTGAACTTTTGAGTTCACAGACTAACAATAAAAGGTTAATCAAACAATTGTGAATTGTGAATGAAGCAAAACACAGCTCCGGGTATGTTTTGATGAGGTAGCAACATAATAACGTAGCTAAAAGGGTAGAGATATTTTCACGATATAACTCTCATAGTACAATATTTGTTGGAATATTTTGGGAAAACTGTGAACATTCTTTTTTCTTCTCTTAAAATGCACTGACAAGACTAAATCCAAGGAATATTTAAAAGTTCTTAGAACTGTTAATTCTCTATACAGTCTACACTGAATCAGAGCACCACGCTTCACCATAGCTGTTAATTAAAAGTGAAGAGACTTGTAATTCAATATATGGGGTGGTCCATGATATTATCATGAGACCTTTGACAATATGATATCACGATATTTCAGTTATTGTTGCACAGTCATACAATCAGATGAGACAGTGAATGAAAGGGAAAGATTTTAAAACATTGATGGATGGAGAAAAGATGGAGTGAGCTAAAAAAGACAGAGTGAAGGGAAATAAAGCAGATGAGTGTGTTGGAGGAGTGATGGATGTTGTGTTGAAAGGCAGGCTGTGGAGTGATTAGGATGTAAGGATGTTCCCTGCAGGCACCTAGTCATTGTCTTATCCAAGCCTGTCACCAGAATTTATACGACACACTGGCAAAAAACAATGGCATCGACAAGGCTAGATTACATGGGATATAGTTGCAAAGCTACTCCTATAGCTTTCATTTAAATTTCTTTTTGGTGGGATGGAAGATTCAGTAACTATAAGGAAACAATATTAAAATAGGTTTTACAGAAAGCTATAAAAAAAACTGAGGCTGACTACTTGGAAGACATAAAATGAGCACATTGCTTTGGTGCTTAGTGAAAACTGCTCCACATCGTCTCAGCTTATTGCAATGACTATATGCAAATACTATTTATTGTTTAATGAGTGTTTAATACAATCATTTCAAATTAAAAGTCAATACTAATGAATAATCCTAATGCTCAATGATACCACAAAAATAATATCACAATGACAATCAAAAATAGCACATTTTTTTGTAATAGATTGTCATTAATGTTAATTTCTTTATGTTAGCCATGTGATGATATTAATTCTGACAAGCCCAAGATCATTCTAAAAGGTGTTAAAGAAATGTCATATTTTGTCCTGTTTGTGATTGCAGTATTGATACTTTGTGACTTTAGTATTGATATTTAACCAGATTTGTACTAGTTTTGATACTAGTTTTAGTATTAATTCTATTGATTGATCTGATTTTCAAGATGGGCGGCACGGTAGCTGAGTGGCATGCCTCACAGCAAGAAGGTTACAGGTTCGATCCCTGGGTCGCCTATGTGGAGTTTGCGTGTCTGGATGGGTTTCCTCCGGGTACTCCGGTTTCCCCCCATCAACCAAAAACATGCAACACCCCTATGAACAGTTTACGATCAAGGACCATCAAGTAATCCCTCCCTCCTGTGGGCTCACCACCTGCAGAGGGGTTCATAAGGTCTGGGTCTGTAGTAATGCTGCCCTCGTGACCCAACCGGATTAAGCGGGAGAAAATGGATGGATGAATGATTTTCAAGATTTCTGACAACCTAATTTATAATTAAACACATTCATTGAAATGAGAATGAATTACTACTTTTATTGGTTGTATGTATTTAGATGAATTACGTATATTGATTGATTTTAATGGCTTTGTGATCACTGCTCAGTCACTGTCCGAACCCTTTTCATTTTACAACATTAATTGGTCTTTTATGTCACTACTAAATTGTATTGTAAAAAAAATACTCCTGCAGTGAAATCTAATTTGCATAAACATATTAAGGTCTATTTTATATGATACAGGACAATGCAAATTGATTGAAATGCGCTCATCAGTCCATTATGTAAATGTACCAGATGTAGCCAGCCATAGACTCATTTTCATGTGGAAAGAAAATAAAATGGCACTGTGCATACAAACAGCCCCAAGCACAGAAATTACATGAGCTAGCGGTTAGTAAAAACAATTACAATCAACTAGGCATAAAATTATACATGGCAAGGATATGATAGAGGCACATGTTAAATCAGCAGTGGACAGGCAGGAGATACAAAACTAATTAAAAGACAAAAAATCATGGCAAAAAGTAATATGGATTGATACATCTGGACACACAGAAACTACCAGACTATTGTTAAAAAGTTATACATTGGACTCCATTATTTGCCTTCCCTTGTTTGACTTGTCTGGGAAAAAAAGGCTCAACTGTACCATGTCAGTAGCACGCCTGTTGAATATCATTAAAAAGAAGAAGTCTCTGGCACCATCTAGCGGACAGTCAAAAAATGTTCCTTAAGGCATTAAGGTTTTTTATATTTTGAGATAAGATTTGCTAATAAAGCAAAAAAGTACAACAAATGCAACAAATGCAATCTATGTGTGGAAACCATATGAAAGCCAGAGAAAATATATAATGTAAATAAAAAAAATCTAAATAATGCAAAATCCATTATTTATATTGAATGTAAAATGTAACACTCATATCATGGTTGACTTATTTCAGTAATATTGTGATAGTTTGTAAAAGTCCTTTGCCTTCTCCACAGTGCACAATTGCTGCAGCTCAAGATCATTAGAGATCACCCTTGTGTGCAGTGACCCTAATCTCCTTAATAACACTAAGACTGTTTAAGTCCATTCCTCTGCACTGTCAGTGTCTATGGCCAGGTAAAACACACCTCCTCACATCATTCAAGTCAGAAGACCAGATCTGAGGCCTAAAAAGGTGAGTTTTTCTTCAACTATATTACTTTACAGCCGCACAAACCATGTCAGAACTAGAACCAGTTTGTACAAATTGGAGCATATGCATGTTCGAGTTGACTTAGAGGTTACTAGGACTGCTTAAAGATACAGTACGTTTGTTAACTGTAATTGTTCAATTTTATCATTACATTTTTAATGATAGCATTAAAAATGATATGGCCCTATCCATGATGCCTCAAACAAAGCACAGCAATATAGTTATATAGAGTTATATAGTTAGTTTTTTGCTTCTCAGTGTGGCATGATTTGATGTGGAATCTTAGCAGGTAAACAAGTTCTGCAATTTCTAATGAGTTTAGGGTAATTGTAGATGTTATGTAATTAAGTTGTTTTTAATTTCTTAGCTGAACAAGCTTTAGCTGGTAACAACAAGATAAGCAGATTCTGGGCTTTTAATTAAGCTGCATCTAGAATTCGGCTCATTACAAAGAGGTTTACACCGTTTGCATTTTAAATCTGAGACATGTTTCAATTTTCAAAAAGCCCTGTCAAATAATCATGTTGTTTACTACTGGGGGAAAGTAACTAATTATATGTACTCACATTATTGTAAGTGAGGAGACTTTTTGGGTAATTCTACTTTTTTATCTACCTTTTTAAACTTGTAATTGAGAATAATTCTAGCCATGTAATTGCAATATACTAAATTTAAAGTCATAGGAATTACAGAGTACAGTTCAAGTCTTGTCCCTGTCGATTATACAAACACAACAAACAACACTGCATAAACTGCTATGATTTAAAACAACATAACCTTTAAAGAGTTTAACTGATCAAGTTTTATAGATAGATAGATAGATATTTTATTGATCCCCCAAGAGGGAAATTCAGGTCTTGCACCCATCTTTAAGCACACCTTTAAGAAAAACAATACAGCGTAATAGGAGGAGAAAAAACCCTAGACCATGCTCCTGTGGGGAGCATAATCTGGGACCGGGACAAAGAAACACCTCCACGACATAAGCACATGTCAGACACAGTACAACATGAAGATTTGACTTGCAACAGGGAGGGGAGTGGGGGGCTAGAGTTACAGGCAAAAACTATACAATAAAAAAAACACAATACAAGAATGAACGTGTGGGATGGGTGGGCCTGAAGAGTTGCTCTGCATAGCATCATCAGAGAGTCTCACTGCCATGTCCTTTGGGGGGAGTTGTTTGTTGCAGCAGCAGCAGCCTTGTCCGAGGCCAGTGCTAGATGAAGGTGCTCAAAAACAGACAAGATTCAGGTTGTTTGGGTTTGGTGTGAGTATAGCTGCATTTCAATTCCCACGACTACTCTCTTTGTCCATATTGATCTCCATGTCTATCCATTTGTCTTTGCAGGGATGTGAGTTTCTCCATGATGTTATCCATATCGGGGTTTAAAGTTTATAACTACAGTCTGAGTGCTGACAGCTCTGCCCAACGTTTCAATCAAAACAGGCAGTCTGATGGGGCTTTGAACAGCTACCTCGGTATTCCGAGTTTTTCGAAAAATCAGGCCCACGCCTGATCCAATCAGCAAAAGGCCTGAAATCACTGTTCTGAATAGGTAGATGTCTTCTATGTCCTCCACAGAAAGAGTCGGCAGACACACAGCGTGCCATTTCTCCCAACCGTCCATAATCCAAACCCAAATTTCATGTGCCAATTGTGTTAAGAGACCAGCTGATCAAATACATGGTTAATTTCAGGTTTGGAAGAGCAGGTCGGAGAGAGTCTCTCAAAAGTATAAGACACAAGAGTAGAATAGACGAGAGAAGCAAAGCAGGGAAGATAAGAGCAGGAGAGGAGAGAAAAATGTAACCACCTTCATCAAGTGCCAGAGAGAAAGATATAAAGGAATGATCTAATATGCAACTAAAGTAAACTAAACTAAAATGTAGTATTTTTCATGTGAACTTTATAAGGCCCATATTTTGTAATAATGTTGTTTCCTCATCACAAACACACCTGGAGTGTTTTGTTTCATTCACACAAGTTAACACACAAACAAAACAAGGAGTTCTTCTCTCTGTTCCACCTTGTGATATCATGTGGTAATACAGTTCTCCAATGTTTTTTAAACTCCATACACCGTTTGGACAATTTCAGCCCTGGAATTGGCCATCTCTACTGAACTAAAGGTAAAAGGTAGCTGTTAATCTGAAAACCATTACATCACAGGGTGGGACGAGAATTTTGAGCTTTGGAGATGTAGATAAAATAACAAACCAGGATTGCAAATGTGTGTATGAATTAAACAAACTCCAGATATGTTTTGATGCCACAACATTATAACATGGCCTAAAGCTCAAAAGTCAGTTTTGTGTACTATAGGAGGTTTAATCAGCAGCAACTGAACATGTCACTGTAATTGTACTTTTCTTGATTACACATTTTCAGCTCTCTTTCCACCACTGGTACTGACTCAAGTTTATATAGACCGCTATTTAAAGCATATAGTAGTAAAGTAAATTTAGACATAACCTAAATTCCATATCTTTTGTTTTAGCAGGGGTCCCCGTCAAGAAGAAATGTCGACCATTCCAGTTAAAAATACTTTGCTGCATTTGAACGTTCAAAACCTCGCACTTGGGGCTAAAAACAGTGGCCACTTTAAAGCACCTGGTCCCCATCTGTCACCAGTGCCTGGGAAGGAGGCAGCAGGTCGCCTTACAACCTCACCGCTGTTGACCCAAGAGGGCACAGCACGGTTGGACTCGCTTCTACCAAGGTCTCATAAGCCAATCCTGGATAAGGAAACCGAAAACCACCCAGTGAGACGACCTTTAAAGCTGGTACCGCTGGTTTTGTCCGAAGATGTCCGACAAGCGCAAAAGCAAAAACTGAAATGTAGTCACGACATTAATAAGGTGAAGACATGTGCTAGCCATAGTCGGGAAAAGGCTTGTTTCATAGCACTAAAGAAACCACCAGTTAAAAGTATGGAGGATGTGGTTTGCCAGGGAACTCCAGCTCCCCTGTTCCCCAAGCTTCCCCCCACCTCACCCCACATTAAAGCCCGAAGCAAGGTGTCAACAGACCAAAACCCCACAAATCAAGACAGCACTAGCAAGAGGAGGCTAAGACCAACAAGAGGGCAGTGCCTGGAAGAGAACGGGGCCACGTCCAACATGTCAACAACAACAGTGCTAGCTTTGTGTCCAGATGGAGACACGCTAGTCAAAGGTGTACGAAGCAAAGGTCAGCAGCAGGACAGAGGAAATCCGCAATCTGGTAAAGGCATCAGGGAGTTTCCAGGGGTCCCCCAGGAGAATGCAAGTGTCAAGAAGAGCAGTGGAGAAGAGAGAAAGTTCCGGTCAGTCACGGGGGCGTCGAAATCGCCCGGAGATGGACCTTCTGAACATGAGGGTGAAAAGACGAG
>KN513488.1:39472-77296 GCA_000787155.1 Scartelaos histophorus | reverse complement strand
TGCCAGCTGGAGAGTGAGAAGGAAGAAGACCTTAATGACAAAGCACAACCAAATGGTGACAGAGCAGCTGTAGGTCTGATTGGATTAGCTCAGGGGAAAAGCAGCTTACACACACACATAGTAGCTAAACAATGCAAAATAAATGTGTTAATCTTTCTCCAAATAATAATAATAATAATGAAAAAACATTAATGCTCCCATCTCTTTTGTGGGGAATCTATTATTTATGCCAAATAAAATTGTATTTGCACTATTTATCTTATTTGCACTACTACACAGTACAAAGGCTATAATGCTATAACTAAAATAAATGACTTGACTATATTACTTTGATTTGCAGTATTTCTAAGAAGGTTTTGTAATTTATGATTTATATCTTACCAATTGTTAAAAATATTATTCAAGTTTGATCACAAAGCCTTAAAAGACTCAGTCATAAGTAAATGTTGGCGTATTGAATTATCTTTACAAAATGCAGTTCTAAGAATTCTAAGCTATCAGTGAAAACACTATCAGTGAGTAAAATAATAGCCTATTAAAGCTCAAGTACTTGATTTTCAAACCCCGAAAGAAGGAAGTAGGTCTTTAAATCTGTCTAACACACTCTTAGAATTGTTTGTAGATTGTACATGTAGAAGGCAGGAGTGGATAATGCAGTTCAGAAATGCAACTTATATTTTTAAAATGGATTTGTGCTATATTGCAATACTGACTGTGCACTTGTAAATAAAGCTTAAAGTCAAGCTACCTGTCACCCTCTCACTTTTGTTCTTGATGCTACTTGTGTTTGCCAATTCTGTTCTTGCTCTATGAAACATTTATTCAATGACTTTTTCCCATTAACTGTAAAATCACTTCATTTAGCAGGAAAAACAGCACAATGGTGCTCTACTTAGTCAAATACACCAGTCTTGGCTAAATGCCAGAGAATAATTTCACAATGATTTATGGACCACCGCAGTTTGTCTCTTCCAAAAATAGCAATAAATAATTAAAATGATGGCATTTCATAAAGTGGATGCCAGGTCATTGCAAGTTATGGAGCGTGTATGTCCCATTTCCAAAAGCTATCCCTCAGCACAGTGTATGCTCTGATTCAATTACCAAGGCAGCCTCAGACTAAAGTGATGTGCCTGGCACATCACACAGACCTCTAATCCAAAATGAAAGATCGCGCAAGGTAAGCATGATGTGTAAGCAGTTTGGATCACATGAGAGTGTGTAAAATTGATTGCTAAAATACCATACATGTTCTAAATAATAATCGTATAAAGAAGCAGGTACATGGCTAGCTCCAGGCTCACAGCTATTGTGGATTCAATCTCCAGACTCTCTCCAACTGCCTCATGTTTTTTCCAGGGTGATGTCCTGAGTCTACCTTCTTGCATAAGTTCAGCAACTAACAGCATCCACAAGCCCCTAGAGGCTCATGAAGTTGTAAATTCCAGCTTACCGTAACCTCAACATCAAACAAGAAGAAAGTCATGTAAGATACTTTACAATAAAGGAGCCATTTCTTGAGAAAGATCAAACCTAACAGAAATAATACATTTCCTGCATGGGTCACCGGTTTTCTCTTTGTTAAATTTAATATTACTGTAGCCAATAGACAAGCCAGATGTAGGTTTTTTTCATATGTACTTGTCTCAAGGAAAGGGAATACAGAGAGCTGAGCTGGGTACTGCAGCAGAGAGCCAGGAACTGAACAAATAGAAACCTTTCTAAATAATTAGCTTCTTTGCAAATGAAAAGTGTGGGTAAATGAAAAATAATCCACATATTATTTATTGACATTTATTAACACTGTATAATGATGCATAGACATATTTTGGTCTAACTTAAAGAGGGGGCATTATGCAAAATTGACTAATTGGAGCGCTTATGATTCTTCATCCAAAGCCTGAAGAGGTTTTAGACGTGGAGACAACAACACTGAAATTTGCTAAATATGTTAAGATGTTGTTTTTGTTTTGTTTTTGTTGTTAGCAGTGAATGTCGCATAGAAGTCTAATATAGAATATTCAAACTTCATGACTTTTCACCAGTGCATCTTAAATGCAGGACACGCAAAAAAGAGATTTCTAATATAATCACTGACATTTTCTAATTATATTGTTTCCCAATCTGCAAGGTCCTCTGCAGTGATCTGGACACCTGTCAGCATACCAAACTAAAAGCAAAAGTGGGATATTTAGGTATTTAGGTATTATGCTAATCTTAGTGATGTAAAATGCAAACATCCATCCATACTTCCATTTTCTCCCGCTTAATCCAGCTGGGTCATGGGGGCAGCACGCTCCCCATTACTCTGTGCACCAGACCCAAAATGCAAACAAAATAAATCAATTCAATTTAATTGTGAATATTTGGAAGTTTATTGGAAGCTTTCGATTGAAAGCTGATGGCAAGTGCTAACAATATGCTAGCTTCTTAGCCACCCTCCAGGCTGGTCACCTCTTTGGCCCCCAAACACCAGGCGACAGACGGGCCCCCGAGACTGCCTCCATCAGTCAGGACGAGCATCTGCCTGTGGTCGTCAGCACACGTCTCTTCCACTTCACATTGGGCCTATACATAGAGCAGCCCCTGCTCACTTTCCTTGGCTACAAAGGCACTGGAAATAGGCCTGCTATAATGGCTATGGTGTTTGCTGTCCATGGCATTCAAATATTGACACTGTGTTATAGGGGCTTTCAGAGAATACAAGGTTCAGGTCGCAGCTAAATACATAGTGAATCACCAAGGAAGAGCTTAGTCAATTCTCAAACCTGCTCAAGTGTACAAACTAATCACTCACATGTACAACATAAAAAGGCACAAAATAATCTATGATGATGAACAACACATTTTTGTTTCAGTGATCATGTCACAATTTTAGGTCAGAGCCCAATGCTCAAGGTACTTAGACAAAGTTTATTGATCCACAAGAAACATTTTAGGGGCACAGTACACATCTTGATATATTATGTAACAGAGAGTCAAAATATAAATAGCAATAATCAATTCTAAAATAAGTCACAAAAAATAGGTGTGAATTTAAATAAAGCGTAATTATATAAATGTATATGTACAAGTCAAAATAAAACAGGAAAATAAGTAATAAAAAATCTCTGCTATATACAAGAGGTCATAGGAAGACAGTACGACGAGTTATCTGTCACATAAGGGTGAGTTGTTGTGCAGTTGTAGGGAGTATTATCTGTCACATAAGGAGTATGGTATGAATGTAGTCCTGTATCTCTCATTGTTTTGTGTCCTTGAAAGTTTTGAGGAACATTTTCACTGATGGTTAACTAAACTATGATCAAACAAGGACTGAATCAAGACTGAACCAAGAGTAAACCAAGGGCAGAAACAGCAGACAACCACTGAAATACAGACTATTCATTTGGAGTTAAATGGTTGAACATTCCAAACCTGTAATTTCTCCCTTTGCAAATAGACATTAATAATAACATGTCAATCTACAATCTGTTTTCTGCTTATTTGACAAAAATAATACAGATGATTAGATTATTGTGATTGTGAATACGTTTTAACTGGCCAACACCCCACTTGTTATTGGGGCTGCACATTTAAATGTAATTGAATTAAAATCAAATTGTGATTTTAATTCAATTACATTTAATTGAACAGCCCCACAATTGAATTGGCACAATCATCAAATCAAATATGTTTTGAAATGCATCACATTCTTTGATTAAAAACTGTGGTTCAGTCTTATCTCAAATGTTAATGATTCAGGAGTTGAAGCCTACTTTTTAAACATATACTGCAATTGCAAAATCACAGTTATATTATTTTCCAAAATCGTGCAGGCCTACTTGGTATTGAAACTGTAGGCACTGCTCTGTCTGAAGCTGTTTTATCACAATCTGACTATAAAGAACTGACTTAGCTGGACATGTCTACTACACATAAGATTACAGCCACAAGCTATTAACCAACAGTTTTTTCAATTGAGCACTCTAACCATTTTGTTTGAAAATCAAACTCCTAAACAGGACCATGAATGTATTAACCACAGGCACCTGAAAATGTGTTATTAAGTGTGCATTTTGTGTTTGTGAACACTCTCAGCATGATGTCACTGCAACGTATCAATAAGATAATAAGATCTAATCTTTACATTATCTATTTATTGTCAAATTATTAGCAAACTGACTGCTCTTATTACCATTACAGCTGTGGGAATGCTTGTAAGATAGACCAGACTGAGAGCAGTGATGTTGAGGAGGACAAACCCAGAGGCAGGATGTAGCACGCTGACACACACAGCTCACTGCTGCTTTCTCCTCTGCCAACAAGCATGACACACATGATAAGGATATCAGCCCAACTCTGCAATGTGAACTACAGACCTGTTTATGTTTACCACCATAACATCCTCATAAAAATCACATGGAAAGGAGTGTGTGCCAGCAGTTGTATAGGAAATGCGAGTTGATTCTTTTTTTCTAGGTTTCTTCACTATCAATACTCACCATTATAAAGTAGGTCTAGATCCTCTCAGAGAACCTAGAACCTCAGACACAAGATTGTTCCAACTAGTTGTAATATAAAATACACATTTTCAAGCAACACCATGTAAATTTCTGCATCCAGAAAGTTACATGGTTAAAATCATACTTTAGAACAGCAGTCTCCAACCTGTACCATGGGGGCTACCAGTAGCTCTCCACACCCTTCCAAGTAGCTTGTAAAGAGATTTTTGAATTATACGCATTGCGCTGAATACCTAAAATTTCATTAATTAAATGCCCATAACCATAAAGGTTGGAGGTCCCTGCTTTAAAATATTCTCTGTGAAAATTGGTTGTAATATTCCACAGGATGGCATAAAACGTAGGGAACACTGCAAGCGAGTGCAGGCCCCCCTCCAGGGCAGCTAAGAGTCAGGTTTCTGAATATGCAGGTTATATGCAAGGTACAGCAGGACACATATGTCTCTGTGTTGTTCAATGAAAAACAAAAACATGCATTTATTTTGGTTTAAGTAAAAAATCATTAGTTTGTATAGGTCAAGTAGAATTGATTAAGATGAAGGATAAGTTGCTAGTAATTACTTTTTTGAATAGTTGCAATTAGAAATCAATCTGTTTCATTCTCTAGCATCTTAGAAGACAATCGTAGCATAATGGATCAAGCACTACTAATGTACAATAAACAAGGAGCTTGCCTAGTTCCAGACTTTTTTTTTTTTTTTTTTGGCCACAAATTGCCATATTTTTAACAAACTGAAAAACGTAATACATAATGATGGACCATAAAATTATTACCACTTACTATCTGAGCAGATCTTCCTGTTGGCACTACAAACCCTGAACCATCTGTTGGTTTCTGGAGGATATGGCACCAAGATGTTAGTGGCAGATCTGCTAAAGCCTGGCTATAGCATGTTGTGTCTCTGGTGGCTAATATTTGTTTACAGAACACATCTCCCAGTCTGTTGCAGCTCTTTCTGGCATGGCTTGGAAAAGGTGGTTTAATGCTCAGTTTAAATGATGATTAAATGTCTTTATGTTTTATATCTAAATCAAATCATAATAAGATAGCAAATGATCAGGGATAAGGGATTTTTGTATCTTAAAAAAACAATACTAAATAGTTAGTAGTATACTATATAAATAGAATTAATTCATTAACAAAGTGCATTAACAAGTGCATTATAAAATGTATCTAACATTTATGTAATTATGAATGCACAAAATACATTGAAAACATGCCTTCTTACTGTGATTGGAGCCAACTCTCCACAGATCTGAGCTGTAACTAAATCTATTGGCGACACCTTCTTGTCTCCATGGTGATAGAAGTTAAAGCCCCATTGTGATAAATTCCAGGCAATGAAAGAATGTCTTTTAACCGTGTGTCTTTATCTGTGTGTTCTTAGTTTATTTGTGTTCTAACATGAGTAGTATACAACACTGGCCCTGTTCCCCTGCCTTTGCACATGTAAACAATCATAACTAGCATACATTTCAAAAGGTCCCGTTAAAACATCTGTTGGCTGACATGATTGTAAAGCTTTCAAAACAGCACTTTGGGGGGAAATGCAGATCACAGAGCCTTTCTGTTTGTCTGCGTTACAACACGATACGTGACACAGGCCTGTCAGCCAGAGAGCACCAGCGTTCTGTATCATTTCCCCAAACTTAATCACAGTGTTTCTCAGTAGTGTGTAGCAGCCTGTGTGCAACGCAACCCAACCCACCACACCATCACCAGGGCGGCTCCTCTGTGGCTCTCCCAGTGGCAAGGGCCCGGACAGTTGGGGCGCGTTGCCAAGAGAGCCTTTTCTTTTAGTTGGGCGCAGCCATAGAAGAGGGGGGAGAGAAACAGACAAAAATATCCTGAAAGTTGCCTCTATAATTGGCTGCGTGGCTAGGAGCAGCACAGCCCTGCAGAACAGTAGAAGTCACCTCGTCCCCCTCTCACTGAAATCCTACACTCTTCCCACATTCAAAGTTCCTCCTCCTCTGTCCACACATCCACAAGGGCTCGGAAGCTCACCTCACTTTTAGGATCAACACTCAACACTGGATTGTCAAACTGGATTATATTTGAATTTTTTATTGGGATTTTGGAGGATTTTTTGGGGTGGGCTCTCTTCTGGATTACTGCCATTTTGTTAACAATGTTGCTCAGGTGCTGATTAACGGAATTACTCCTGGAGGCAAAAACACAACCTCCAGGTTAAAATCAGGTAAAAAGAATTCAAAATCTTAATTATTTCAAAAGTTATTGCAAAACATATTCCTCTGCTTAAAATGAGCATGTATTCAAAACAAATAGCAGTCTACCTATACTATTTTTCCAATCTTGTTCTGTTTTTCTCATTCTGGCTATGATAAACGTGGAACTTCTGTTAGAGACATCAGCATCGTAGTCCCTGGTCTATCATTGAGACAGGAAGTGGAAACAGGCCAGGTGATGCAGACCCACAGATTGTAAGGGATCTGGCCTTGGATGCTGTCAGAGGAGACAGCTTGATTTTAGCTTTACCTCAGATGTAGCAACTGTTTAATTAAAAGTATAACAAGTATTTTAAAAAATCTTGGTTAGATTATGTTACAGGTTTTGTAGACTCTAAGAGAGAAACAAGCCAGTGTAAAGCTAAATAATGGAGATAAGTTAGAACTTTTAAGAAAAAGAAAATTTCAATAATGTGTGCAAAAGAAAATAGTGTATTTATAAATGATTTGTAAATCCCCAGTTTGAGTAAAGGTAGTGAAAGTAAGTACCTTCTGAAACTCATTAATAGCTAACTAGAATTGGATTATCCCATAATGTCACTAGATTAGAATTATATGACACTGTAACTGTCTGGAAAAAGATAATTAAACTAACTGATCTACAAAATTTAGACACAAGAAATTACAAGAAGTCAACAAGTGTGTAAAAATCTAGATCAATTTAATAGTGGAGAATAGTAGTTTGTAAGATGTTCTGTGGTTAATGTAAGAAAAAAAATCTTATTATGAAAACATTTTGCACATTTTAAACACTCTTGTGTGCTTTGTAAAGATTCATTCTGATTAAGAAGATGTTTTAATGCTTTGTAAAGGTGAATTCTGACTAAGATTTTTTATGAACTTTTTAATAGCTTTTAAGATGTTTTATTGAGTATGTTATTTCATGTCACATATTTCCAACATCATATTGGCAATAATTAAATACAGAATTTTGTGAAGGGATGTGAAGATATGCTTTTCCTCATAGTGAAATAAAATTAAAAACATTAGAGTTCAGGAGAGGATTAGAAGCCTGAATAAACCTGTTGTCATGGGTGTGCTAAATTAGTCATGTCTTAACTGCACAAATTGACCAATTAAAGTCATTGGGCTGGTGTTCCTACACTGTTCCTTTATAGCCCCAAATGAGACCAATGAGCAAAAATAGTTCAGTGGGAATCAGATAAAGAAACTTGTACCTGGAGGCCAAAATACCACCATATAATGACATCTCTATATTTCACAAACTATAATAGGATATATGGGTCAACTCAAGGCCCACAAGGTCACAACAGCTTTGAATTGTCTGTGAAGCATTTCCAAGAAGGTCTGAGTAAGTCTCATCATTAACACCAAATATAGCAACCTAACCTGTAGCAACAGTTGGAGTTAAGCGGTGGATGTGTTAAAATTTATCCAAGTTCTTACCTCACTGGTTAAGTGCTACACAATACGCTGGCAGTCTAGGCTGCTGCACACATGCTAAAGCCTCAGTGTTGTGAGATCTACTGTCAGACAATGTCAGACTTAGACAATTTGCTAAATGTATCTCCCCACTCTTCACTGTCATTACACACTTACAGCTGCCTTGTCCAATAACACATGCAGGCCAAAAAGTAGGTTTGTAAATAATAGTATGCATAGGAAAAAGTGATGATTTGTTACTGATAAAAGTTACTGCTACACAGTAAGCTTTAGTTTTTCCCTTCTGACACCTATCAACAGAAGCTGTGGTCAAGAGTAGCTCTAGATTCCATTAGAGAACAAATTCATATGAAGTTATAAAACGAAATAGCAGAGCCCCTGAATGGTACTGAGGGGGTAAAATGACATGAGAACAAAGACAGTGATTGCTGTTTTCCCAGTAGCAGTGCTCAAAGTTTCCTTTACCTCTCTCACTAACCCCCTGGTTCCAAACAACCTGCAGTCAGGATGAGCCATGTTATGGCTGCAGCCAGCCACACACAGGCCTAATGGCAGGCATCACAACCACCAGTGTATAGTGAGAGCAGAAATAGGCTTGTGTTTAGATGACAGCTTTCTCTTAATGCCACCCAGAGTTATAGATGAGCCCATTGAAGCAACAAGCAGGTGGTGCTGCATCAGCAAATCTTTTGCGTCCTATAGGAGGAGACAGTCAAAATTAAAAATCAAAAAGTCAACATAGAATGCAGCATTTGTCGATGCAGCTGCTATCTTCTGGAGAGACTATTGCCTTGTCTCTGCACAGAACTGTCTATTTTCAGCTAGGGTTTCAATTAGGACGTCCTGGGTAGGCAGCAAAACTCCCACCAGAATCCACATAAAAACTAAGAAAACATGGAAAAGACATTGTGCACCAGAGGGAATGAAACTACACAAGTGACTTTTGACATTTAACAAGGCTGATGCACTTTAAAATAATCGTTTTAACATCCCTGTAGTGTGGAAAACCCAAATGACACATTTTAATCTCCAGACACCCTCACTCACTTCTACTTTCATGTCTCAAAGTAAGAGCTCACATTTCTGTTACAAAGCTGTGCAACCACATGGACTCTTAGTTAAGATCATGTTTTGTACCGTGGCTGTCCAAAATGACTGTTCTCTCCATTGAGTGCATGGCTTGTTGACGTTTCCACTGACCTCTCCACAGGTGGGACAGCTTAATGGTTGTAATAGGCTAAACAAGGCAGAGCTGAAACTAGGCCGTAATGGAAATACGACTGGGACTAAGGATCACCCTGGTCTTGGTCATCCTGGCTTTGACCCTGTCCAGTAAGACAGTACATGCACAGCGGGCAGGTAAGAGCATTAAAACATCTGAATAAATAACTGAACATATAAAGATTCTTAGATTATTAGATTACCTAGGGATAGATTTTACCATGACTCAATAAATAGATAAATAATTGCAAGTAAATTGACATAGAGCTGAAACCACGACTAGTCTCCCTATATTCACTATATTTCAACCTTTATATTGGTATTTCAAATGTATTATAAACATGTTGTTAAATAGAAATAATTGTTTGACTAGTTGGCAAATTTTAATCATTAGTTGCATCTCTAAAAGTAAATGAGTCCCAAAGCAAAGCAAAATTAAGGATGATCAAAGCAGAAACTGGGAAAATTACAGTGCATGGCTTTCCAGATTGGCAGATTACAAGTAACATTACCCACACATGATTGGATGATGTATAAATGTACCCTTTAGTATCTCCACACTTCTGTATTGTAATAAAACTATGAAATGTGCATGTTTTTATATATTTGATGATTCACATAGAAGTTTACAAGTATTTCAACAAGAGTTTGAGATGTTGTGACATTAGTAGGTGGCCAAAAAACACCAACGACAACAGGTGTGAGAAGTCCTTCTTCGGTCACAGTCGTTTAAATGCTTTTTATGTTTCCCAATAAAACTGTCTCCTAAGCAAAGCCCTATGCTCTTTTGACTGATCAAAACGGTAAATGGGAACTGTATATTAAGAAAAATTACAGCAGAATTGTCTTGTTGTTTGAATTAATTAAACTTGCATGTATAAAATATATGTATAAAATCTGCAGGGTCTCCATCATTCCAGTACTAGCACAAGAGCACTGCATGACAAATTACAAAAATATATAAGGTCTATACTTTGTCTATGGTTTAATGTTGACAGTATAGAAGTAATAGTTTGAAATAATTGTGATTTCAATAATGGGACAAGATCAAGTAATGTGGATTTTAGGAAGATCATTTCCATAAAGATCAACTGACTAATTTAAGTGTTTTGGCTCATTTGTTAAAAATAAACTAAAACTAAAATAAATCTTATCTATTCTCTCCAGGTTGTAAAAATGTTCACTATGACTTGGCATTTATCCTGGACACCTCATCCAGTGTGGGAAAGGAGAACTTTGAAAAGATCAGGCAATGGGTGTCCAACCTTGTGGAGTCTTTTGACGTTGGACCAGATAAAACCCGGGTGGCTGTAGTGCGTTACAGCGACAGGCCAACCATAGAGTTTAACCTGGGCAGGTACAGGAGCCTGGAGGAGGTGAAAAGGGCCGCTCGGAACATACGCTACCTAGGGGGGAATACGATGACGGGGGACGCAATCAGCTACACTACAAACAACATTTTCACGGAGCGGAACGGAGCAAGACCCAGAGCCCGTGGCATCCAGAGAGTGGCCATCCTTCTCACAGACGGTAGGAGCCAGGATTATGTTCTGGAGCCCTCCAAGGCAGCGACTGCGGCTGGGATCCGGATGTTCGCTGTGGGCATCGGGGAAGCGCTTAAAGAGGAGCTGGAGGAGATCGCAGCCGAGCCCAAAAATGCCCACGTCTTCCATGTCACCGACTTCAATGCCATCGACAAGATTAGGGGCAGGCTGAGGAAGAGGCTATGTGAAAGTAAGTGTTTTTACTTGTATAGTATTAGTAAAAATGTATTTGCCACAAGACTCTAATGTAAAAGCAGAATTTTATGAAAAAATATATTCTTGCATTGGATTTACATAGCAGTTTTCAAGACAAATAAAGAGCTTTAAATTACATTATTAATCCACTGCTAGTGCTACTACCATTGTAGCCACAGTTCTCTGGGGTGTCAAGGTTGCCAATCTTGCCTTAGGACAGATCCAACAGTCTCCACTGCTGACCTGGTGCTCACAATGGTCTCCCATTCCAAGTACTAATCAAGCCCCTTAGCTTCCCAGACCTAAGAAGATTGGGCAGTGACAAGCAGATATGGTCATTTTTTGTTAAACTTGAAGAATGTGCAATGGTAAGTGGCCAGTCTCTAAAAGTGGCCAGTTTAAAACATGCTTAACAGGCAAAGTCCTCCAGCTCTGGAATCCTGACAAAGTCTTGCTCAAGATTTGGAAATTTCTCCCAGACACAGCACTGCCATCACCTACTGCTCTTGACAGGTTTCTCCAACAACAATGTAGGGCAAAATGTAGAATTGTTGCAATTCCATGGTGGCAACTCTTCTGCCTTTAGAATTTAGAGGACAAGGAATACAGCAAAAGATTTAAATACCACCTCCTCCTTCGTCATGGTTAGAAAACAGGAGAAATCTGGAACAAGTTCTTAAAGTTTGTTTAAACATGCACTTAATAAAATAAAGACTCTTATTTTAACCTTTCAACCGCACGGTGAGGAAAGACCCTGACCACTAAACCCCGCCCCGACCACAGAGAAGCCGTGCACATGCAAGGAGCCTGTGGTGGCTTCCCTTTGATGGAGTATAAAGTGAGGAGTGCCGATGCAAGAGTAGCTTGTAAATGACAGCATTCTAACCATGACATTTCTGCGGTGGTGCTGCCTTTAAGCTTCCTGCTCTGATGAAGAGGTGTTTAATACTGGAAAGCCGCTTGGATCCAACCTCAATGATTTTTCCACTAACAAATGCTTTCACCAGAACTTAAACTTAAACCAACAGTAGCTGAATCCATTTGCAGAAATAAAACTGACTCACTGCTGTAGATTGTTCAGTAGCAGTGTGGAATACGAATGAGAGAGGCTTCACAGAGATGATGGATGCTTTGGGCCCAAGCACTTGAAATTCCGGCCTAAAATTAGCCAGACAGGAAAGAAAAAGATGCCACGATTTCTACCACGAACTGTAAATACTGAAATGACATGATTGCACAGTTTTGAGTATATGGAAGAGTAAAATCTGTCAATCTTTTAACCCAGACACTAAATAATCATATTTGACACTGTAGGAAAGTTCACCAATACAAACTAATGTAGGGGATTTGAAGGTAACTGAACTTTGACCTTGCCCTATGACACCGTAGAATCTCGTGACGCAAAGAATACAGGAATACAGAATGCATGCCACACATACAAAGGTCTATTTTCTGATCTATGTTATAATGCTGTTTTCTCATAAAAAATATATCAGGAGTTTACTAAAGGTATGTACTACATCATGGCCTCACAAGGTGGGACAGAGCATTTTGACCTCTGGAGATGTAGACAGATTAGACAGATAAAGGCATACTAAAACATGTGAATGAAAACAAAACACCACTCTGGGTATGTTTTTGAATAGCTCACATCAGTGAGTTTTACATAATATAATATGTCTTTATTGTGTCAGAACCATGGTGGAAAGAAGCATAGTACAAAAGTAAAAATACATAGCTGTGTACATAAATGTACATAAAACAAGATAGGTGTTTGTATTTTATTATTTTATATTGATATATATTAGATAGATAGATATGAATATTTTTACCTCACTAGAGCAAGCAACTACATTTTTTGAACTACACTGAAAAGTTGGAGCTTTTCTCTATGTTCTGACACTTGCTGAAATGGCGAAGGGCCTATTTTTTTGTACATTCATGCATAAAGGGTTTGAGTTTAAGTCTTGTCTTTGAGAAAGCTAAAATGTAAAATTGTTGACCAAAAATGTTGTATTTATGTATATTTCTTTAAAAAAAAAACAACAAAAAAAGAACATATGAAATACTTTGACTTAATTATTTTTTTTACTTTAGTTTTACTTAAGTAATTTTCTGATGCTGCATCAAAACTTTAATAATTTTTTTTATGAAATTGAGCAGTGGTCAGAGATTCATGAATATGTCACCATCATAGCAGATTCTGGCATAGTATTAAAGAAACATTAGTAAACAGAACTATTTGTATATGTACTTTTTTAACCGTGTTATATCAAAAAATATAACACTAGTCATCCATTTAAGAGTTTCCCTAGTGTAATCTCAAAACTCACCACAAGTGAATCTCTAAGTATATAAGTGGTCAGCGGAACTGGCACACACAGCTATGTGAGTTATTTTCACTCAGAAAATTACAGCTCTAATGTTACGAGTGGGTCTGCAGCAGCCTTCCAAATGTCCAAGTTGAGTTTTTCACCTTTTAATCTATAAGGCTAAAATAGATTAAAGAGGTAGTTATTTATTTAGCAGCGTATTAGCTCATGTGTGGTCTTGTGTGCTCTGGGCATTGCACACTTGACCTGGAATGTCACCAACCTCTGACTTTTGATTCTAAACTTTAAAGTTAGCAGTAGAAAAGAGCCTGTATAATTGTAAGTTCCAGACACAAGTATTACTGTTGATAAATGTGAATCCAAGTGAGATACATCTTTCCAAATGCAGGTCTCATTTTAACTCACAGCTGGATCCCTAAATTATAGCCTGAGGGCCACAAGTGCAGGGAGTAGCTTGGCTGTGTAGCATGCTAGCAAGTCCTTAGGGTTACAGCCTTTAAAAAGAATGACGCACTCGGCTTCACATACTGAATAGCAATTTAAGGTGAGGCGGCTCATTTTATAAACAACACAACCTGAGCATTCAGTCTGGGAGTTTATATTATCACTTTGCAAAATGGTTTACCGGTAACAGTCAAGGACACAGGAACACATCTAAATGTAGCAGAACTTTACAGCTTCAGCAGGTTTAATGGTTTGTTCAAATGCCACTTTCTGTTAGACTAGCACAGCTCATGGAACTGCAGCTGTGTGAGGTTAAAGGGGACATTTTGGCTACTACAATATATTACATTTCTACATTTAGACTTTTTGTAAAATACAACTAAGGCACAGCATTAGGAGCAGTGCTCAGACGGTCCAGGGAGGAGCACTTATCTACACGATTACCGTAACTTACTCTTTTAAGTGGGGGATGCAGGAATAGCACCCGATGTAAAAACTGTACTTTACCTCTAAGCACCTTCTTTCTGCTTTTATATATAGTTAATAGTTTTTAACAAATGGCCCTACTTTTACTGAAGCTTATCACAAATTAGTCATACATGATCATTATAACTAAAGATTACTTTACCTTTTGACCCTGACAAGCATTTCATATTCCCAAGAGATAGAGCAATATATCAGTTGGCTAATATATCGTTCTGATATTTTTACTTTTTAGCATATCGGCTATTGGCACAGGCAGATATTTTGTTTTGGTCGATCTGTTGCCTTAAGAGTACACACAAAGCTCTATTTTAACACTTTAATGTGATGAAATAACAGCACAAAAACACCGGTGGGTGAGCTTTTAGTAAATTTAAATGAAATAATTTGGGCAAAATAATCAAAATCTCCCCAACATATCAGCCCAAAAATATCAGCAGAGCTTATCGGCCATTGGTTGCCCTGGATCAAAACAATCACTATCAGCCATGGAAAAACCTATATTAGTCAATCTCTAATATTTCCCCTTACAGTTAAAAAACAATCAAGATGGCAATGGCAAAACTGGAGCTTGAGCATTGACTGATGTCACTGTGGCAAACAATTTTTGACTTTCACAGTTCACCATCCTATGTTTATTTAGAGTTACTGCTGTAAAAAATTTGCTTAACACAAGTACATCAATGTGTTAATTAGTTTCACTATCTTCTTCTACTCTTAATGTAGAAGACAATAGTGATACTAGAAATGGAAAGAGATGCTATAGCATAAATAGAAAATACAACTGCTGCCAATAAAATCCCAGGCCGGAGGTGTTGGCTTTCTCACTGTCATCACAGCGACTAAAATATGTGTGTGTGAAATATTAGACTGTTACTACTGTCACAGAGAAACAGTCAGCACCTCATTTGCACACGCCCAGACAGTCACAGCCCCCCACATCACGCTGCCTTTAAAGCTTGGTCTACCACTTCCTTGAACAGTCTAGCACTCTTTTCATATGTCTACACCGAATGGGGTGTCACTTGGAGTTCTCCTTGGTGATAAAGATCTAAATTTAAATGTAAAGTATGTATATGTATAACATAACAAGTTTGATAGTGACTCAGAGGTAGAGCAAACATACCTCAAAGTCTGCAGTTCAGTCAAAGTTCAATCCAACCACTGCATACTGTTGTTATATCTAAATAAAGGTTCTTTTTGATAGACCAGTGTGTTGTTGACTGGGGCTGTCTACTTGGGCAAGACACTTTTCTCTCCTTGATATTGTATGAATGTTTGTACGACTGTGAGAGTTGGTGTAGATTGGCAGCCATGTTTCTATCAACTAGTCCCAGGGGCTGCTGTTAAAGCAGACAGTGTAGACAGACTAATAAATCACGATTACTCAAACAACTCCAGGAACTAAAACATAGCTTAAAGCTCACAAGAGTGAATTTTGCATAATATATGACCTGTTAAGAGGGTAAGCCAATACCAAAAGTTTTATTATTGCATTATTATTTGCTCAAATCATACAGTATTTCTGACTTATGATATTGTCTTCTCTCCTCAGACGTACTGTGTCCAAACATGAGAGTACAACCTGATCGCTTCAAGCCCAACAGCACCAGTTACGGTCTGGACGAGGTTCCAGGTATGTGGAAACTGCCGCTTTGCTACGACAACACACAGCCCTGGCAGCGCTTAGAAACCACAGACAGCAATCCAGTTACAGCTATGTTTAAAATAAAAAGGGATACGATGGCAAGTTATTTCAGCTATAAATACTGTGATAGAGTTTTACCCCATTTCATTTAGATGCGGAATGAAATGGATTTTATTCAAGAGGTTAAAAATGGTCTTATTTCTGGAGATTTGTAGCCATTTTTTACTTCACTCTAAAACTTAAAAGGTCTCAGACTGGATCTTGGGAAACTGTTAAATGTGTTAATTACATGTTACATCTTATACTTTTAACAGTTTTTTAGACATTGGTATTTCAAATTTTAACACTTGATAATGGTCATATTAAATAATTGAACTACTTCTTTTTAGGAATAAAAATGAACCAATGTTGCCAGCAAAGAGCATTATAACTGCACCTACTTTCACACTGAGGAGTGAAGCAGTTTCAACAAAACGGTGCAAGCATTAAAGTTGGTTTAGGAAAAGGAAAATTATTGCAGAAATTATAATATGTCTGGTGAAAGTTACGAGATGACCACTTCATTGGCCACCACTGGAAAACGTCATGCTGTGAGATAGTTTTTTGCACACAACTGCATGATAATGAAGAATGACATGTCTCCTTTAGTATTTTGTTTGTCGGGCTCCTATATTTTAGTCAGTAACGTAACATAATTCAAAGCCTGAGACATCTTTTTTTTAGAATAATAAACATATGAGTCAAACACAAAACAAAACATAAAACAATACCAACAAATAAACAAAAACTAAGAAAAACTACCCATCCTTTCCACCCAAGACACACACACCCACAAAATTAGTGAAATAAAACAAAAATATTGTGGTGGTGCAGCATAAATCACACCACTAGGCCTCCCTCCATTTACATTTTGGCCCATTTATAAGTTAATTTCCTCTTTTTTCCCTCTCTTTTCTCCCCATTTAGTTATCACCTTGCTTACACGAAATAATTTCATCATCATTTCCTTCATCATCGTCTTTTACTTTTTACTAGAATATTAAAGCCCAATTTTAAATGGTATTTCCCTTCTCTCTCTCTCCTTTCCTTTCCCCCTTTTTACAGTAATAAGAGCAACATAGAAACATATTTTTTTAACTGCCAGTGTTATGTTCAAATCAGAGCCTGTACCGGTCTCTTAGCTCTTTGAAAATTGTCTTTCGTGTGGTGTCCTTACTGGGTGCATTCCAAGGTGCTGTGTTAAAGCTTTATCCAAAGAGTCTAGAAGGTTTCGGATGTTGTTCTAAGTGTGTCTTCTGGGGATGTGAGTTCCTGTCTGTGCCTCCCACCCACATCCATCACTTTGAGACTAAAAACAGATGCATACACTCTTTGGACTTTTGATTGTCAGGGAAATTACAATATAGAAAGCTGTTGTAAATGTTTTGACTTTTAACATCATTGGTGGATGTCTGCGTTTACCACTGAACCAGCTATGCAAGATCCAAACTGGGACTTTGGGCAAGAAGTATACCACTAGACATGAATCATATAAGTAGAATATTGAAGAAATACAAGTGATACATAGAGTTAGTAAAGTTAAACACTGCCCAGCCAAAAAAAGTCACCACCTGGATTTAACTAAGTGCTATGATCTGGGGTTGCTACAGTTCATTAGGTGTTGGTTCAGCAACAGTTAGTGCTCAAAGAATGAGGTCAGTCATCCCATCAATGGATTTTTTTCTTCCCTGATGGCACGAGCATATTCCAAGATGACAATGCCAAGATTCATCGGGCAAAAATTATGAAAAAGTGGTTCAGGGAGCATGAGACATTGTTTTCAAACATGGATTGGCCACCACAGAGTCCAGACTTTAACCCCATTGAGATCTTTGGAGGCTTTGCGCAGCAGTCAGACTTGACCATGATCAATGCAAGACTTTGGTGAAAAATGAATACAAAACTGGAAGGAAATAAATCTTCTGACATTGCAGAAGCTTATCGAAACAATGTCACAGCGAATGTGAGCCTTTTTTTGTGATGACTTTTTTTTGGTGGGCAGTGTATATACATTTGACAACAGTGGAGGGTTCAACATCTTCTTGTCTCCATGGAGATGTTACAGCTTTGTTCCACAGTATAGCATTGAACTTATCTATCTTGCAGTTAGTACATTTTAGATGTTAATTGCTAAAATACTTTGAAAAACAGCCATTCTAAATGAGAGCAGGCTAGCCTTTCAGCAGAGCTCCATGGACAAGTTTAATGCAATACTGTGGAACCAATAAGATCTCCATGGAGTCTAGCTGATGGCAAACCCTCCACCAGAAGTGTGGCTCTTTAGGAAACTGAAATCCATGCATAGCCATTACCTACTACAGTCAAGGTGATGTGGCTGGTTTTAATAAAAAAAATAAATAAATCTATCCAATACATTTTACTTAAACAACACTATCTAAATGTATGAATGTCTTATAATTACGCTTGGTTAATCAAGTTTACCTTGATTTACCCCAAGCAAACGCAACAAAACAAGATAAATTATTGTCCACTCTATTCCATGGGAACTTCAGCAAAAAACAGGGTTACCCCGTTTTCCATCTGGTTAATTCTAATATTTGAGCCAAGTGATTATCTTTCAAGTCATGCCTAATGTAATGTATAATGTGGTATTTCTGGTGTAAAAAGAAAAGCAGATTGGCCATTGCCCTCTCGCCAAAGGCAGTAGACCGTGTGCAGCTAATCTTACTTGCATACTTTTGGGCTACCACAGTAAACCACCAGAACCAAAGCATTAGGGGAAGACTAGCAGACTTATTTTTAATACTTATTACTAATAAGAGGAAGAATGTCGAATACTAGACGCATTTGTAGAAAAAGAGTAGAAAAATTGTGATAAACATAATTATTCAACCACATAGCTAAGACCCAGTTATAAATTTCTTCACCTTAATCCAGAAGTTGCCGTGGGCTCCAACATCATCATTTAGGTTGTATTATTTTGCATGAAGGCGCTGATCTTAACAGCAAATAAATTCAATACAGACTACAAAACCATTTCAAAGCCCCGCAGAGAATCTGTGCAGCGTTCACTTACACATGAACACTGAACATTTTACACAAAAGAATCTATTTTATACATATTAAATCAGCAAAAATGTTCTCTAATTCTCAATTGACATGAATGGGATTCCTCTTTAACCAGAAGTGCCACCACAAGAAATCTAGGTTTAGGAGCATTTAGAGACAAAATTGGGTGGGCAGAATAAGGTCAGCTGGGGGAAAATTATGAGATATGGAACCATAACTTCATCCATAAACTAGATCAAAACAAGAGATGCACAATCTAGCTTTTTCAAGTCTAAGTGTCTGACTATTTCTGATACCAACCAATGCCAGCAAAGAGATTGAAAACAGCATGAATTTTCTTAAACAAAAAGACACAATTGATCTTAATATGTTAACAAGCTGTTATTTATCTCTCAAGTAACAGGACAGTCTTATTACACCAACATCTAAGCCCGGCCATGCTATCTGCTAACTCACATTTGGAAGGCAATATCTAATCCATAATTTTTGTCTGGATTAGTGCCGATATTTAATACCAGTATTAGTGAATTTCTAATCAAAACATATTAGAAGCAAAAACCAGGACTGCCTAAAGTTTTTTCCTCGTCAGACCAAAATGAATACACATTAGTGGGTCAAGGTTAAAAACCCAAAGACAGTTTGCAAAAAAATGCATATTTAAACTGACTTTAAATATTAGAAAATAGTCAGGATTGTCCTCCTTCCTATCTCCTGACAGTCCTTTTAATACTGTTCAAGCAAAAAGTAACACAATTACAAACCACAAATTACTATTAATATCGATTTGATTTGATTACGAGTTAGTTTCATATTATAGATAGATAGATTATATAGCTCTTCCAACCTGACACTTTAAACTAATGTGAGTCCAGCCGATCATGGGAATTTGGCAGCATTCAGTGGAAGACTTGTTCAGGAGTTGACAGCATCAGTTCCCACTGTCGAGTCGCATTATCACATTGCCGCCAACTGGCCAGGGGCTAATTATGTGGTTATGCTTTCCTCTCAGCTCCAAAAGACATTAAAACAAACTTTGGATAAATCACTGCAAACCAATGACATTTACTTTTGCACTTTTTGTCATCGTGTGTAACGGAAATAACACAGATTAGACAAAATAGGTGTTTTTTGTTCTACAATTGCATATTACATTGCGAGTAGTTGTTAAGAGATAACTACTTTTACGTCATCAGCTGCCAGCAAGACTAAAAAATGGCTGTGTTGTGTATTAATTTATTTTTTGTTTAGCCTGTTTTTCATTGTTTGTTTGTCACTGCTTTTATTTGTCATCATCGTGTGCAGCCAGACAAAATGGGTGGTTTTTTTTTGCTTACAATTGACAGTTATGGCATACTACATCAACCTTGCCATAAAGACTTGCAAATACTTAAGAATTTATGTTTTCTTTTTCTTTTCGCCTATTTTTCTGTTTGTAGCGTCCTGCTTTTGTTTCTAATCTGCCATATGCAGCCTGACAAATTTATAGATATGGAAGAACAGGTGCTTCTGTTAAACTACATGCTACCATAAGCCCCTAATTATGTCCGCAAAGCAGAAACCATAAATTTAAGAGCTGATTTTCAAAAGGGGTGGATCCAACAGTGGGTTATTTCTGACATTATGGGTATGTTTGACTGAATTACAGGGCCCACATGTGTGTTTCACTAAGAGTACTTCCAGTTTGTGGATTAGGACAAGAAAAATCAAATGAAAGTCTTCATTCAGGATTTAATTTCTCAGCAGCATAGAAATAATAAATGGTTCAGGTTAAGATTTTTCTCCTGTAATTATAACTCTAAACACTGTTGTTGTATTCAGCTCAAAGCACCGGTCTGTGGTATGTAGCCTCTAGTAAGTTTGAGTCCTCGAGGAAGTTGTAAAATGTAGGATTGCATTTTACTGAATGCCAGACAGAATAGGAATGGTAATGGTCAAGTTTTTGTATGAGTATAACTATGAGTGAAGTTGGAAATAGCTGAGGGACTCACTCACTTGTAGTGAGCGACTATCTGGCCAATACCTGACACAACAAATTCTTTCACCTTTTACATATTTGTTTTTCTCTGAAAATACAAAAATGTAATAAAGCTAAAGTTCAAATGTATTTGGATGTCCACTGTTACTTGCCAACAAGGGCTGGATAGCCACATCCTATTTATTTTTTAATACAATACTTTCAATACATGGAGTGAACAGTTTTGATCACAAGTAAGGGCAGCTTCTCCAGGCTCAAACTTCTAACAGCTCAGATGCACTCTATGCTGTATCAGAGAGTAATTCTTGGTTGGGAAATGTCAAGTCTATTTGGCGCTGATTATCATTTGACAGCCAGGAGACTTGTGGTTTGAGTCAGACCTGTATTTATCACGGCTGTCTGCTGTGACCCCTTGGGGTACTCCGGCAGTACCCGCTTGAGGATGAATCGTATCTCCAGCACTCGGCCTGCACAAGCACAGCCATCTGCTTGGATCAGAAGAATGCCTTTTCCCAGTCTGTGAACTCATCTGGCTTTCTCCACACATCACCCTATTGGACGTTTTCTGGCTGTCCAAAATAACTTTTTTAACTTGATTATACGCTATCCACTGCCAGTCCAAATTACAGCTCTGAGCTGAGATGGCCCTGAACAGCCGCATAACGCTGTAGCGAGTGAATGTGCATGATGCAAATGCAGCAACCAATATTACGGCCAGCAGAAGTCAGCGTTCTGTCGCCTCCTCCAGCAGGATGTGTGCCCCATATTATCAGCTAACAGCACTGCACTGTATGCTTACGTTGGGCAAGAAGGGGTAAATCTTTCTTCAGTGGTTTCAGTGACTGAAACTTCTTTTCAGTTTTAGACAAAGGGATATTCTGGTTCCAGTGAATTAAAGTTGCTGCAGAAATGCCCTTGGTTGATTTGTACTTAAAGGAGTTCATGCTCAACAAGTTTTCAAGACCACACAGCACCACCTGCTGGCCAAAGTTGAATGCTTAAATTTACAACTCCTATAGACATGAAAAGGATTGAATGTTTTCATTTAGAAAACTGCAGAGTATTAGTGTGCCCAGATGGAGTGAATTTTTGGTCGGCTGATCCTGTCAGTTATTCAGCCTGTTATGACTGCTCTGTTGAAATGTTATTTTTACTCTGTTGCTAATGGTGCATGAGCCTGCAGCCTGTCTGTCTTACCACCTGTCTCCAGGCTATTCTCAAACACTTCCACTAAGATGCTCACATTACTGCCTGATTCTGAGGCTTCCCCTTTGCAACATGTATCTGGTAGGAATGTTTCCTCAAACATACAGACTCAGTGGGATTTGTTATCAATAGGACACAGATAAAATGTCCAAAAAGAAATGATAAGCAATACTCCAAAAATGTGTTGAAAAAAAGTCAAAAAGTCAGACATTTATGAAATTAAATGAAACTAATGTTGTAAGATTTATCATCATCATTTGTAATACATTATATTTACATGACATCATAATTTATATTTGTTAGAAGTAGATTTGTACTGTGCACAGTCTTTTCTTGTCTTGTTGACTCACTAATAACACAGTCTACTCAACGGTTGAGACAAACTCTGGTCACATAAGCGCAGGCTATCAGTGCGCTCTGCTGGACAATCAGCCAGCATTAGTGAGCTCTGATTTTGCTGCCATCGCCATAGTTACAGCACTTGTTTGTTGTACAAGGGAGTGCCTTTCTAAAGCGCTTAACTATGGTCTGTGGTCTGACCACTTCAAATCACATGCTGTGGATAAATGTACACACAAGACGCACAAGATGCTGGCCTGGGGGAGGCCACTTTTTTCCTCTGCCAAATGGCAACAGATGATGAGTGACATATGTTAGACATTCTCATTTCTCATTAGTTATAAAGACATTTAATCTAACTTCAAAGAGCTCACACAACTGCTGCTGGGTGTGAATAACATGTCCAATGAAACTATAACATCAGCCCAGAAATGTAACAAAATCATTAGCCATTTTTACTGTGTTCTCTCACTCTGTCATTATTTTAGACATCATTTGACACTAGACAACTTGTTCTTTTTGCAGGGTTCGACCTGATGGACTACTTCAATGTGAGGGATATTCTCGGGACCAGAGATGACGAGGGCCAGAGTTCCTATGTTCGCCTTGGTACAATGCCCATAGTGCAGCAGACAGAGTAAGGGTCCACACTCAAAGGCTAAACACAAAGTTTGTAGCAAACTACAGTGTGACAATAATTAGATCATAATAAAACATGTCTAATGTTTTCCATTCATTATTTTTAATAAGACTGTGCTTGTATTCCACAGAGATGTATTTGCTCAGGGCCTGCCAGATGAATATGCATTTGTGACAACATTCAAATTCAGGAAAACCTCCAGACGTGAAGACTGGTACCTGTGGCAAGTCTATGACAAATATGGAATCCCACAGGTGCATTCAAATGTTTTCAAATGTAGTATTTTTGTTATTTCTTTGACATTGCCAGTTTTGTAGCGTCTTGACAATTCCCATTTTAAAACTGAGTCAAATATTTCTAATTTCTAGATTTTTTTCCTTTTTTTTTTTTTTTTTTAATTATCTCTTAATAACAGGGCTATAATGATGTTTGACATGCCACAGAGCTTGATGCTTTTCCCTTTTATTCAGTGGTTGTGAAAATAAGTAAATGAAGAAAAATTAAAATTCTAAAAATAATTTGTCACTGGGGCAGTATGTTTTGGATTGACCATAATTCAGCTTAATTTTGCTGTGTGTGGGATGCTAGCTCACTCTGGGGCATTTAGATTTTGACAATGAATCATACTTTACATTGTTACCTGTGCCCTTTGCTTGTCAGGTGTCGATCCGGCTGGATGGAGAGAACAAGGCGGTGGAGTACAACGCTGCCGGAGTGACAAAGGATGCAGTCCGAGCCGTGTTCAGGAACCCAGAAGTGGAAAACCTGTTTGACCGCAGCTGGCACAAGATCGCCATCAGTGTGGAGGCCAAGGCTGTGTCCCTCTACCTGGACTGCAAGCACATCGACACACTGCCTCTAGAGGAGAGAGAGGACATAGACATTCAAGGAAAGACTGTCATAGGAAAGAGATTGTATGACAGTGTACCAATCGATGTGAGTAAATTTTGCAATGGTTATGTTTCGTGATGTATTTGAAAAGTGAGAATAATTACTAGGCCTATTATTATAACATATTTTGAAGTACTGTAGAAAATATTAGGATAAGCAATACTATAGAAGACCATTTTATGCTGATGATACAATAACTTTAATCTATGATAAAACCAGTAAACTCTTTATAAAGGTAATTGTAAATAAGGGATGAAGAAAAAAAAATCACACATGAAACCCTTTAGTAGTTAGTATCCACATACAAAAAATTTAAAGTTCTATATTACCCAAAACTGACTCTTGTGAGTTTTAAGCCATGTTATGTTATTAGATAGGGTTAAAAATATTCTTTCATGCATTATTAAAAATGTGTGAATGAAACAAAACACAACTGATGAGGAAATGTTATATGTAATGTTAGGTATGAACATAAATCAGAAAATAGCGTAATATGGGCCCTTTAATAAAATATATTAGATAAACATTTAGCCCAAAATAAGGTTCATCAGTCATTTATTGAACATTATGTTGAAATAAATCAAGTCTCTTTATATCTGTATTTAACCTATACTTTGATGGCTCATAATGATATAATACAATACATAAAGGTGAGTGTTGATCTGTGTGTTAATTATAGTTTTATTTAATTTATTTTTTTGATAAATGTTCATTCCACTCAACCTCCAAATGAAATGTGACCTCAAATGCTGCAAAGTTTCTAATCAATGAAATGTTTGTTTATACCAACCCAGTTCGATCTTCAGAGGATGATGATTTACTGCGATGCCAAACACGCTGAGCTGGAGACCTGCTGTGATCTACCCACTGGGCCGGTAAGTTCTGCCAGCCAGTGCTCTCGTCAGTCTATAAAAAACATTATATGCGCTACCAACCAAAAAAAACACATTCTAGGTTGTACACAATATGTATTTTTCACTATTGTTGTTTCAGATACCTAACATTTAGGCTCACTATAATCCTTTCTCTGATGGAACAGTAAAACAATGCATGAGAAAAAAAACTGAGTGGTTGTAGAATAATACTTTACATGGTTATAAATTATGTGAATCTATTCATAACTATGATTACACAAAGATACAGCCTTTTGACTTCAATAGAGATAATCACTAGTTGTGTATTTATTTATAACTTATTTATGGTCCTCTCTAGTGTCCCAAAAAGGTAGTGACAGAAGCTCCTCCAGTAGAGATACCAACTCCAACCCCATCCAGCGCAGAGCAAAAGAAAGGTCCTGAAGTCAACTGCTCGTGCCCTGCTGGAGACAAGGTACACTGTGTTAGGAGCAGACTTACATAACCTAATTATACCTTTCATGTCCCAAATGCTCCAGTATAGAGGTTTGTCTTCAGAGCTTTCTAAGCACTTGTATTTCCACAGGGAGACATTGGAGAACCTGGTGTGGCAGGTCCAAAGGGTGAAAAGGTGTCTTCTTGTACATTTGAGTGTGAGACCAGTGCTTTCTGTTTGTTTACACTCCATATGGCTCTTTCAGGGTGATACAGGTGCTACAGGTGCCACTGGACCATCTGGCCTCAAAGGGGAAAAAGGAGAAACTGTAGGAAAACAAACACGATATAAAGATATAATTAAACACAAAATCATAGATAATGATACATTTACATATTTGAAATCAGTAGTAAAATACACAGTATTAGAGTTAAATGCCATGCATGCACTCCAATGCTCTCTTTCTGTGCCTCGATAATAATTGATCTGAATGATGAATTATTTGCAGGGCAAAGTCATCTCTGTCAAAGGTGACAGAGGGGAGAAGGTAAGAGCTCCATCCTGTCTGCTGCATGACCCTTTGTGCAGCATGTTTGTCTGTGCATATTGAATATGCATGTATTAGACATAACATGGACTCTTTCTATGCTCTTTTCTATTACGTCATGAACTACTGCATCTCTTATGGAACAGTTTGATGATTAGAATGATGTCCTTAATTAAAGGCCAGGTGACCACAGAGGATGTAGTAGGGTCAAGCTTGCCCACAGGCCCACCCAGACTGCCTGCTGCTAGTGTGCAGTCTGAGAAGCTCTATTCTGGAGACTAAACTGTCATCAGTCACTCTGCCCTGATAGCAGATAACCTCAAAAGACTGAACAAGATGATGCCACTTTCGTTCTTTTTTTTTTATTTAAATAAACTTCTGAAGCTAAATCCTACATTTGCTTTGTAAAACTACTGCATTAAACGTAACTTTAATGCAGAACATCCTGTTGCTTTTATTCCTTTTATCTGCCTCTCTTTGCACTTAATCTACAGCTAAACATAACAAGTGGGGGACATCCACTTCTTACCAAAGACAGTGTGCAGAAACAGAGATAAACTAGCATTGAGCAGACTGGGCCTTTGTGGGGCTTTATTTTTACAGAGACAGAATTTGTGACAGTGAATTCACCCTGCTGAGATCCCCTCTAATTGAATATTTAACAAACTCCACAGAAAGTCTATTAGTGGCTGTGCGCTTATAGGCAAATATATCTCATTATAGCGCACAGGCAGGGGTCTCACTTAAAATGTATGATGGCGGAAATGGTGCTAAAGTCATGTAAGCTTCAGAGAATTAAAAGGCAGCCATCTGTGATTTGAATGGGAGGTCTCACAGATAGGGTTTTGAGGTCCCACTGTGTATATTTTTGTTTCTACTAAGAAAATCCCTGACATATAAGACCAGTCTAATCAAAATGTATCATACTGTAAAAGGTTTGTTCATAGTGTCTCTATAGCTATCAATGTGTTCCTAATATCATTTTACAGAATTTCAACTAAACATGCCCTGTAGACCTTATCTTCACTTCAAATCAATGGTGTTTGTCATTGTCCATCTAACTTTGAATTGCAATAATAACAACAACACTATTTGTTCATTAAGATTTTGGCTTCTTAACCAGTTTTGTGATACCAGGTTGCAAGAGCACGAGAGCACGTCAACAGCATTAACCACTATTTTGTGCATGTTTTGATTAGCAAAGTAAAAATAATGAGTACTTTTTTTACAGGGTGACAAAGGCAGCATAGGATTAACAGGTGCTGCTGGATCAAAAGGAGAGAAGGTGTGCCAAGTGATGCAGAATCTGCGTGCTTACATGACAACATTAAAATGACCAAAAAGATACTAATTATTCACTTTTGCTGTACTTGCCAGGGGTTAGGAGGAGTCCCTGGTATCGATGGCTTACCTGGGGACAAAGGGGACAAAGTAAGAAACATGACATTTGACTTTTTGATAAATGTAGAAGATCATCTTTAATAGTAAAATTGCCTTTTTGTCATAGGGTGAAGCAGGGTCACCAGGAAGTAAAGGGGGGCAAGGTCAAGCTGGCCCAAAGGTAAGCAATTCTACCCAATTTAAACCATTTTAGGACAAGAGCTGTTTTTCAGTTTAATGATGTGCTTCTTTGGGCCATAGTTTTACAAGACCTTTAATGAGTCTGTAACTAAAATTATAACTATACATTGTATTCAAACTCTTAATTTTTGACAATACAAATATATAGTGAAGGACACATGTGAGGGACATATTAAATAAAATAATGAACATTAGCAGAGGTTTTTCTAATAAAGCATCCTACCTATGTACCCAGCCTACACGTTTTTCTTATTCACCTTATTCCGCCAATCCTACATTTTTCATTGAATGCTCCTAAAACCATGGATCTGTAATCAAAAAACGTATGTTTTTGATTATAGTTCTATTACGCTACTTCCATTTAAAAGGAAATCCCATTCATGTCCATGGCGAATTCGAGAAAAGTTTTGCTGATTAAACATTTAAATCGGCTTTACAGTCCACACTAAATGTATTTGCTATGAATCGGCAGCTCCAGATAAAATAATAAACTAGTACAACCCATGATGATGGCGACGCCTACTGCGACTTCCGGAATAAGAACCAGGTACAACTGGGATTTCAGTAAAACATATCAATCAAACAAAGTTTTTTAGAAGCTTAACTATTAAAAAATAGAATAAAAATTATGTGACATACATACCCAGGCTGGCTGTCTCACTGTCATATCAAGACGGAAGCTGTATTTGCCACTTTTAGCGTTAGTTAGCTAGTTAGTTAGCTAGCTAATTTAGCTTGTCATGCTTAGCTTACCGTGGACTACTGGCGGTATTATGAGATATTTCATTAAAATAACATTAACTGCACATCTTATTGCTTCATAAATATAAATATGCGGTTAGCCCTTAGACTGTATGGATCAGCCAAACATCTTATAACTTAGTAGTGGGCAAATGAGGTGAGTCTTGCAGTTTATAGCATAGACTGTAGTCACTGGTGAGCGTGCGATATGTCTATTCTTACACATAGTAGTTCAAAGTGCTTTACAGAATAAAGTAGTATAACAAGATTGTGGCGATGTTTAGGCTTAATGTGAGATTAAAGTAGTTTGATTTCTAGAAAATTTGATCTAAATATCGTTTTAGATTAGGGTGACCAGATGTCCCTATTCAGACGGGACAGTCTCAGTTTTGAGCTGTTCCCTGTCCCAGCAGATTTATCCAAAATCACTGATTTGTCCCAGTTTTCTAAAAGACATGTCCCAGATGTCCCTATTTTTGACCAATCTGATACCTGCCAACAGTAAAAAGAGGCATAAATTGTCACCTGTTTAAGTAAAATACAGAAAAGCCGCTTATAAATGACCAAAACACAAAGAAAATGTGATCATACAGACTCACATGTTCATCATGAATGGGCCAAGTGCAGAACAGTTTTTCTTAATTAGGCACTTGTTTCACAATTTTGTGAAACAAGTGGAGTGTCCCAGATTTTCAAATCAAATCTGATTACGCTATTGTAAATATGGCCACAACTCAAACAACATTTGAGTTTGATTTCAGTAGCCTACCATTTTATTTTCATTTGTTTTATGAAAAATTAAAACTTTATTGATTTTAACTGTAAATCAATCCACCTTAATGCAAATTGGGTTTTTTTTGTTTTTTTTTTACTCTGTTTTAAAAGGGAATTCAAGGTGATGCTGGAGCTCCTGGTGCTCCTGGACTGAGAGGTGTAACTGTGAGTAATATGCCCGACTTAATTTGTTCTGCTTGTATTGTTGGTTTTCTAGAATGTGATGGTGTCATACTCACAGATGGGGGGAAGGGACAGTTTCCCTATGAATTACATTGTACTTTGCCATAAAATATCTAAAAGGTAAATTCACATACGTTGAAGCTGATCATTCCTATTAGTGACTAGGCCCAAGAACTCACACAGTTTTACAACGAAAAACTGCATTTCAGCAGTTTTACCTAATTTTACCTACCCCCCCATCTGTATTAAATATTATTGACCTATAGAATGTTGTAATGTCATTTGAAAACCAGCAATAACATAAAATGTGCATTTAATAAAGATTTAATATGTTTTTGCAGGGTGAAACTGGCAACAAAGGTGAAAAAGGCGTACCAGGTTCCCCAGTAAGTACTGAACCTGCAGGTTAACCTTTATATCATGTTCTTATGAAATTCAAGGTAAAACAAGAAGGCAACATGCACAGGACCTAATGACAGGCTTTCAGATGCACATTTTCACTTGAGATTTACAAGTCAGTTTAACTTCTAGAACAAACATCATTGACTACATCTTGACAACAGGGTCAGCTCATTCCCTGGAAGAGAGAGGCCATTCCTGGAACTCCAAAGCCAGGGGTGTAGTGGTTAAAACAGATGTGGCACTGGCTTCCTTGATTCACTATCCACACATCTTGTCTAGGACTGTGCGGGGGCGTTTGGCTACAAGGCAACTCATTCAAGTCCATTGGAGCTTTGTTGATGTGTGAACTTTCCTCTTTTCCATTAGAATGACGCTGCAATGCAACTCAGATGGCCTGTAAACTCAGTGGAAGTTATATCCATGTTTTTTTTTTTGAGATTGTAATGTTGATGACACAGACCTTACCTTACAAAGGTAATATTTTTCAATCTATTGAAAAATCTGATACGACTCAATACTAAAACTAGAACTATCGAAACTGGAAAGGCTTACTCATTTCAAGTAGTAGTATCAATACTAAATACTCGTGAATGTGTAAGACGACATAGACTAGTATTCACCAAAAGACCACTATGGCACCTACCTCTACGACTAAGGGATTACACAGATATAAGGCAACATGGTATTGGCAATATAAAAGAAAGTATTATAACTGAATGTTGAAATTATATTCTGCTGTGAATTTTTGTTTTTTATTATTATTGTGGTATTGGAATCAGTATTGAGTATCATGTCCTTAGCATTGAAATTTCGTCTGAAATTTTATTATTGCCACAACGCTGCCATGTAACAACTATTTCCCGAATATTATTTTTGATTATTTTATATTTTATGTAGTGGGGTTGTCTTGCGATTTCAAGTAAAAGTAATATGCCTAGTTGTAATACATTTTGAACCTTGCTAAGACATAGGCTTTGTGTAAATGGTTTTAACATGCGGATAGGACAATGTTGTAAACACCAAGTTAAGACACTAATGAGTTTAACATATGCTTTTGAAACATAGCAGGTTAAAGGCAAGCTGGTCTAAAACATGCTGAGTCCTGTAGTTTGACAGGTTTAGAGCTGTCTGTCTGCCCGTTCACAACATTACCAAGCGATTTCCTGTGGGGTGGAAAAGCACTTGTGAGAGAGGAGATCCAGTGAGGGGAGTCAAGATGGGGCACGGTAGCTTGGGTTACAGTGCTGTGTTTGCATGAGACTTTAGTGAAAAAAAATGGAATTGTGTTTTACATTACACGAGGTTCATTTTGAGAAGGAAACGTGCAAAGATGTAGTAAGATTTGATTATTCTTTTCTTCAGGTCTGACCATCTAGTAATTTATATAGTAACCATTTCATTGATTGGCAAATTTTGCTAACTGATACTAAAACTTGAGCACATACTGATGCTCGCACTGACTTCCCTTATACACTACATGGGTGAAGTTATCTGCCCGAGGACAAAAATGAAGTATGAATTGGTCAAAGCAGGGAACCAGTCACTTTCTGAGCATAAGATATCCACCCAAACTACTTTAAAGGTCCTATATTATGCAAAAGTTACTGTTATTAAGTCATGCTAGAATGTCTTTACCTCTCAAAAACATGCCCGAGTTTGTGTTTTGTTTCATTCACACATTTAAGTAACTTTTGTTTTAGGCGGTCTATATTTCTAATGCTCAAAATGCTCTGTTCCACCTTGTCATAAAGCAGTAGTTTTCAAGTTAAGAGCTTCATTTTAGCTTCAGTAAAATAGCTCAGTAGAGATTGGCAATTTCAGGGCTGAACTCATCCAAATGACTCCGGTAAACCGGTATAGATCTTAAAAACACAGTGGAGCACGTCCTGTATTACCACATGACATCATATGGTGAAGTCTTTTCAGTTTGATAGAAAAACATAACCTAAATATACAGGATTTGTAAGTTAAACATATAAGAATGAAACAAAACTCCAGATATTTTTGTTGAGGAAACAACATTATAACATAGATCAGAAAATTGTGTAATATGGGCCCTTTAAGTTATATTCAACAACTCATTTGTCATAATAAATTTGAAAAGTACTAAAAATAAGGTATTCTTATAGTATTGGTGGCAGTGAAGAGGAGAGAGGGATGGGTCTGCTGTTGAGAGGTGATGAGGCAGATAAAGATTCAGGAGTGAAATGTGAAAACAGCTTTAGAATGAGACTGCTGGAAAGAGTTGATTGAAGAAAAGGGGCAGAAGATGAGAGCGACTTTCCCTTTAGCTTCATTAACCACAAAATTGTTTAATATATAGGTTATGTGAATTGTGTATATGTATGTCTAAAAATCTCCTACCATTTTTTCTGTGTTTTAGGGCCTGGCTGGTATTGACGGACTACCTGGGAAAAATGGTGTTCCCGGAAAAGATGTAAGTTGTATATTTTAAATATTGTGCAATATAATTTGCAATTTCTTATTTTGCTTTACTTTTTGTTTAGGGGTTGAGAGGATTGGCTGGGACTCCTGGCCCAAGTGGAATTAAAGGAGACAAGGTAAGCATGCCAGTGTTTTAAATCTAATGATAAATATGATATGATAAAAATCTGCAACTGCTTGTGTACGTGAAGATGTTATTGGATTGTCTGCTGTAGAGTGTTCCTCAGTACACAATTAAGCTTCTCCCTGGTGACAAGAACACCACCAAGCCAGGTTACAGGTCAGGTCCGTGGAGAGGCTAAACCACCCACAGAATACCAGTATGCATATTTTCTTTTAGCGTCTTTTAGCTTTGCTAGAATAATTTGGATAATGTCAGCCTGGAATTGCAAATCTACTGAACTAGAGGTAAAAGTTGGCTGTTAACTTGACAACCATTGCTTTGTGACACAACAAATCGGGTCCCTGGGTGCCCCATGTGCTGTTCACTGCTCCTGAAAGAATGGTTGAAATGCAGAGGACAATTTCACTACGGGGATAATAAAAGTACTACAAAACAAAACAAAAACAGAGCAATTAGAGATTTGGAGATGTAGACTAATAAACCAGAATAACGAAACGAAAAATGTTTTTTCATTGTCTTGATTGAATGTTCTGCTCTAGGGCATTAAATCTATCTAGGATTTATTTTATTACAGGTGTTTTTATAGCTCAAAAATGTATAGAAAATTATATATGTATAAAATAATAACCATTCAGCCCATTTCAGCCCTAGAATTGGCAATCTCTACTAAACAAAATGTAAAAGGTAGCTGTTATCTAAAAAAAACTTTACGTTGTCAATCAAACATGTGAATGAAACAAAACAGGACTCCAGTTATGGCTTTGATGAGGTAACAGCCTTTTAACATAACAAGAGTCACTCACAAGAGTCAATTTTGGGTAATATAGGACCTTTAACAACATACTTTGCAACATTCTAGCAAAAGCAATCACATTTTCATGCACATAAGTAAGTAGCAGACCATCCACCGTACGTTTAAGCACTGCAATCACCAACAGGCTACTCCGACCTGCATGGTATATTTGTATTTCCATTCTACACTGATCTACATAACTGCTGACATTGGAAAATTTCACATAAAAGGCTAAATATTTAAAAATGATCAGGCTTTTCATTTGGCCTCATTGTCAGTTTCCCATGCTTCTCTTCCTATTCTCCAGACATTCCAGCCGTCTGCCATCAGCCCACTCATTTGTCTGCTCAAATAAAACACACTGTCTCTAATTACCTCTTTGATGCGTGACTCCCAATAATCCCACACGCACACCATATTTGATTACACATAGACACGATTACCTCAGCTTATCGCTTTCACTTTTCACATCTAAAAACCCTGTGTGCCAAAAACTGTGGTTATTTATGTACTCGAATGCCTCTGGGAGTTTCTTTGAATGTGGTTTAAAGTGCTCTAATTGCTGTGTTTTTCTGCTTGTGTGCTCTGTGTCATAGGGGGACAGAGGGGTTCCCGGAATACCTGGAGATGTAGTAAGTACTAAAAACAATATTTGAAATGAATACACAGTTGTTTACTTGACCGCTGTGTGTAAGATTTGGACATATATTTAAATTTTGATTCTATAAACCCCATATACAATAAATTGCACAAATCCTGAAACACGATATATTTCTACACAGAAATCATACGAGAAACAATAATATTGAAACAACTTTTTGCCATTTACACATAGCAGGATAATCCCAGGAAATACATTTTTAAATATATTGTATCATTAAAAGGCATGAGCTGCAACAAATAAATGGCAGAATGAACCAATAATTAGCGATACAAGTTATTTATTCTACGGCCTGCAGCTCAAATCTTACGTTCTTACATAAAAATAGAATCTGTTCACTACTGGCAACATCTATTCACTATTGCAGAAAAAAAATGTATACATGATAAATACTGAGCACCAAAATATATTGTTCTGCAAATAAATTGAGCAATAAATCGATATAGTAAATATCATGACAGGTTTTCATGATTTTCTAAGTATTATTTCATTTGATGGTATAGTACTTGTGATAAATAATTATTGTTTTACATAAGTCAAGTGGCAGTGTGTGGGGAAAAAACAGAAAAATATTCATGGTTCTCAGGTTCTTGTTATATGCACCTTTTCCCCCCTTCAACCTAATATTTTATTATTCCAAACCCATGGACATGACTAGGAATTTGCACTAAAAATAAATCTATGTCATCAATATGCAAAATTCCATCCAAAACACAATTTACAAGCAAGAAATGTTTTTTACCCAGTGTTTAAATGTATTTAAACAACATTTAACAAAATAAAGGTGTTGTCATTTAATGTCATTGTTCAAAATATGAATATTGTGTAAATTAAACAGATTAAACAGGCATTGTTTACAGTATGGTTGCCATTTCACAGTTACAGAATTATTGCTATGTATGCTGCTTGTTTCTAACCAGGATGTAAAATTATAAACACCACTAACATTGTCAAATTAGGAAAAAGTAGAAAAGATTCTATTTTCTTAAAATTTGTAGTTTAACCTGTCATGTTCTAGTGAGTGATATATTTGTGTACTGACTTATTTAATGAGAACGCATAAGAAAGAATATATTGTCCTCCCATTTGCTTTTTCTGTAGCTTTTAAAGGATAATTCTGCAATCTGCTTTGTAATATAATTTCAAATATAAACTGTATCCTAAGTGCTCTATACTTTCAGACGATAAAACCAGGTAATATGCGCCTGTCAAAGTCTAAGATTACTGTTCTTCACATCATTTCTTTGATTTAGAAAAAGCCTCTGGAATAGTCTGTAATCAGCACAGAAATAAACCATGTGTTGTTGGCACAGATCTGTAGCTCTGTCTAGAACAGGATGTGCAAGCCACCAGGGGTCATAAGTGAATAAAAAACATTTGGGGGAATTTCACTTTTACAATGGTTTTACAATGATGGAGGTAGTTATGGGAATTAATAATCTTCACAGTTTGAGTTACAGTTTCTACTTTATCTGCTCATCTACAATAATGTTAATAGTGATTTTTAATACTTGTCATAAACATCATTAAATCAGCTGTTTTATTTCTCTTGTTGACTTGGTCCAAAATGTTGATAGAATAATAACTAGAATATATCCAACATAGCAAGTAATATGTACTGCTAGGTGCTTGTGATTAATTTAATTATATTTGTCTAATTTAATAAGCCATAATTATCATTTTTATGTCTGGCATGTGAGAGGAAATGGCATTACTGACTTCTCTTTATCTTGTTTCCTCAAGGTGCAGAAGGAAGGCATACGAGGAGAAAAGGTAAACGACTAGAAATAACATATTTAATGGTTTATTTTCATTTAATTAGAGTTGTGCAGTTAATCAAATTTGAATTGTAGTTGGAGTTACAGTCATCTCTAATGGTCAGCGTCATTGATCAGCTTGGGTCTTTTAATTAAGAGGGCTACAATAAATCCTTAGACAGTAAAAGCTTGTGGTTTGGAGCAGAGTTCATACTTTGAAGAACTAATTTGACTATTTATTTTAGTTTAGATCTTTCTTATTTATGTTTTGAATTATAATATTACCGGTAAAAGTCATTTTAATTTATTCATAATAGAATGAACATCAATATGAATATGGAAGTGGTGTGTGCATTAGTGATGGTCGGAGGGGCCGATGGCGCAGATTGGCAGCCTCGCTTCTGTCAGTCTGCCCCAGGGCAGCTGTGGCTGCAATAGTAGCTTATCACCACTGAGTGTGGAGTGACTGAATAATGAACTGTAAAGCGTTTTGGGAATCTTGAAAAAAGGCACTATATAAACTCTAGACCTTTGGCAGTTAAGATCACAGTTTCACTTATTTTGCTTTAGCTTTAGCAATAACCTGGTGTTTTTGTTTGAGTATCATATTTTCACTACAATCATCTGAAAAATGAGCAGAGTAGTATTGCAGTTACTGAATTGTTGTTGACATAAGTGACTCACTTCTCTGTGCAGATAGCATGGGAGCATACTAATGTGTTGTAATGTGTCCTTCCAGGGAGTAGCAGGCCCCCCGGGGCCCCCTGGGGCTGACGGACCCCCTGGGCCTCCTGTAAGTGCCTTAGTTATTATTCTGTCTCTGCTCTTTTTTGCATGTTCTTTTTACAACAGTTATTATTCTGTCTCTGCTCTTTCTTACATGTTTTGTTTACAGCAGTTAGCTTGTTGTTGTAGAGAGGTGCCTTCTTGTACATGTGTAGTGGAGAAGGCAATATAAATTCCTCTGTTGTTTGTGTCTCAGCAGCTGATATTCAATGTTGTGCTCTGTAGGGTCCTCCCGGTGTACAAGGCATACCTGGAGCGCCTGGTGAATTCGGCCAGAGGGTGAGTCTTATAACATTTCTGACCTTGTGGAAAGTATTGCTCTATTTTTCTTCATCCAGTTTGTTTGGTGTCACAATGGAGTCTTACCACCTATGTAAGAACTAATGACCAAAATGGAATCTATACTGAATAAAAAGTATATTTGAAATTTGATACTGTATGTACATATTTTGGAACAGATGCTGAGTGTTTTAATCAGCTCAGAACCATAGGTAAAATCCTGTAGTCCTGACCAGCTCAAGATCTGGGAATGGGTCCCCAAAAAATTTCCCGATGGGGACAATAAAGGACAATAAAGTACCATAACCTTAAATTACCATAACCTTAAAGACTTACTACACAGCAGATCAACTCTCGTCAAGCTTTCAAACTGTTAATAGCCATATTTTGTGAATGGGAATATTGAACGGAAATTTTACACAATTTTGAAGCAGAAGCCCCGCCCACTGTAGAGTTCCATTATTACATAAATTAATCAATCATAAATCAATCAGTCAATTGCTTTATTGACACATTGACATAAAATCACAACAAAATTATGTTAAAGCATCACAATAAACTGCATAGTATGGTGCCAGTTGTAGGAGCTCCAGGCCACTGCATCTATGCACAACGCTATCTTGATTTCCCTGCTACTCTGCTCTGGTGTTTCTGTTGCCAGAGTGTTTGCTCTGAAAAATCTTATGCCACATTTTTTGCCACATACGTTGTAAAAAACCTGTAGCATCTCAAATGTCCATAGCTAGATACTTACTTACCAGTTGTCTTCAACTCCAATTCACTACTTCACAAGAATCATTTGGATACTTTCACTCTTGGAATTAACAATCTCTACTGAACAAAAGGTAAAAGGTAGCTCTTAACTACATGACATCACAAGGTGCAGCAGAGCATGGTGAGCTTTGGAGATGTAGACAGACTAATTATAAAGAGGTACTCAAGCGTGTGAGAGAATGAAACAAAACACAACTCCAGGTATGGGTTTGAGGAGGTAACAGCATTGTAGCATGGCTTAAAGCTCATAAGAGTTCATTTTGTGTGATATAGGACCTTTAAACAAGCAAAGTTTATTTGTTTTGAATACAGCCTCAGTCCCAAGCCTAGACAATTGGAGAAAATTGGAGAAATCTATGCACTGTAATCATACTTGCAGCACTCCATATTATGTTTCCTGCATCCTTTTACATAATTTGCACCTCAAAAAAATTACCCAAGCTGGTGCCCTCTCGCTCACTGTTGAACTGGGAGCAATTAGCTTCTCATCAACAATATGCTCAAATCTGCGTTCACATCTGTTCATTCGGGCCGAAGCGT
>KN513488.1:6816-39437 GCA_000787155.1 Scartelaos histophorus | reverse complement strand
GTCGTGTTGAGCCAACCCCGCGCTGGCCCCAACTGAAAGACTCCACAGCCAGACAAGATCCTCAGAGATGTGCGGACTTAGGCTTCATTAATATGTATAAAGGGATTATTTTGTGTTGAGATTGAACAATATCCACCAAATCTCCCCTCGGCTCAAGTTAGATTTTACTATGAGAAAACAATGGTCTCTGTAGCACTGTAGAATATAACTACATACTTTAGTTGATGATCGTCAGCTCTGTTTTGATAGCAATTATAATCTGAATGGAAAATTACCACATAGCCACATGAAAAGTATTAAACTTGAATTCACATAATTGAATAATAAATAACAAAACATGCCCTCTTTAGAATTATATGGTTTCCTCTAGATTCTGCACTGCACTGAAAGAGCCCATATTTCTAATCTATGTTATGATGTTGTTTACTCATCAAAAACATACCTAGAGTTTGTTTGGTTCACACACAACGCTCAAAGCAACGCTCATCACTCTGAAACCCATGGATATACATGGAAAATTATTTATATGACTATGATATATGATCATATTTCATAAATTCGTTTTGAGTAGTTGAGAATGCCATGATCAAGTCCTCTGTATCATCTGGCCAATTATTTGGAGTAAATACATTATTCGACCATGTGGTTTTGACTTATTGCTGGGAGACAGTAGATCCCAGGTGAAGCAGATATAGGGAATACTAAGTAGATCTAAAATACACTGTCATTATTGTTCTTTTCTTTATTGCAGGGAAAGAAAGGAGAGAATGGTTTGCCTGGAGTGGATGGCCTTCCTGGACCTGTTGTGAGTGCACATTTGTGTTTTGTGAAAAACTCTTGTTACGCCCCACAGCACATTATTCACAGCGTGTTATAATGGAAGACTATTAAACTAGTGAAATTAAAAGTAACAGCTCTCTCTGCAAATTGCTTCCTGGGGCAAAGCCTTGCACCTGTTCTGGGATTACATCTGTGGCTTTATAGCTCCCTCTAGTGGGTAGTTTCTGTACTAAATATACAAAATTACTTTCCAGTTAGACACATTTGAAAGTTATTTAATTCTTGATTGTTAAAATCTTATGGATTAAAATAAGACTTGGCAAATGCATTTTACAGATCTAAATCTGGTAAGCATTTATAGGTTATTTTCCTTGAAATGTAAAAGGAGCAACAGCATAAATCTAAAAATTACTTTTTTTCTGAATAAATTTACTACATGTATACTGGTATTTATGATAGATTATATGTTTTGAATAAGGATGATGTAAAAAAAACAACAACCAACCAACACACTGATCAAATACAATTCAAAACTATATGATAAAAATGATGGCTCTTTTTAACTCTAATCAATAACTTGACTGATTTGTTGATTTGTTTTTAGGGCCCACAAGGTCCATCCGGGGCCCCAGGAAACCCTGGACTCACTGGACCTCCTGTAAGTAAAAGTTCTGAAAATATATCACACACACGATTTACTCTTTGCTAATGTTGCTTTTACTTACAGGGCCTACCTGGTGAAATTGGGTTCTCTGGCAAACCTGGAGAGATGGGCAAGCCTGTGAGTAACATCCATGCTTTTGTTAATAGTCATTGAGTTATTGGGTCCTGTGTGAATGGACATGTTTACTCTCTCTAATGAGCTCGTCTGTCACTTCTGAAGGGTCTTCCTGGTAAAGATGGTCTGGATGGGCTTCCTGGAGCTGATGGTGCTCCGGTCAGTATGTTCTTTACCCTTATCTGGTTTCTCTCAAACAAGAGCCAAGACTTGGCCAAGACTTGGCCAAGTCTTGGCCAAGTCTTGGCCAAGACATAGCCCTTATATAACCTCACAAATAAAATAGGGTTTTAAGTTAAAAAAAAAGAAAAGTAAAGGTTATTTTCAAGTTATATTCTTACATTTTCTTGATCAGCGAAATTGCTGTAAATTTATAATCCCATTAATTGACTAGGTTATGCCCACATTGTAGAATCTGAGGATGTTATATTTTTAGACTGAGGGCATGGGCCTATTCAAGGGTTTCAACATTCTGTTATATGCAATATTTTGAGGACTTTTCCCATTTAAAATATATAATATTTTGTTTTACAGCACTTATTGCTATAGCGATTTTTCATCATTCTGAAACCCATGGATTCATGGAAAAGAATATAATAATCAGCAATAATAATAATAATAATTTGAGGAAGGAATGTTTTATGCCTGAAACCCATTTAACTCTATTGGAGATTAATTGTTTTAGGAAGAAATATCCAAACTTATGATCCACACAAGTTGAATCTTAACTCTGTATGTTTGGGATTTGCTTCACAAGCTTGTTATATTAATCTTATAACTACTATTTCTTTGGGGTCAAATAATGGAACTATTTTCTAAAGTTAATGAGGAAAGTGTGTTAGTTTTTGTTTCATGAGGATTGGCAAAGTAATAATTACACAGATATTAACCATAAATAAGGTCACAAAGATTCTGCAGTATGCAGCTAAAACTCAAATTCCACCTTAAATTATCTACAGTGTTGTGATGTCACTTTAAGGGAATAATGTTAAAAATGGCCCAGTGGTATTTGCTTACAAAAAAAAACAATTAAGGCAGGAGGACTCAACAATAGTGTAATAGTAAAAGTATGCTAGTTCACGCATAATAGACATAATGGGAAAATAATTTTTAAAGAGCACATTTTACATTATTTTCTGATCTATGTCATAATATTTTTTTTCTGCATTAAAAATGTTCATGTGTTTTGTTTCATTCACAAATCCTGCATATTTAGGCTGTGTTCTTTTATCAAATAGAAAACACTCTGTTTCACCTTGTGATATTATGTGGAAATACAGAAAGTGCTCCACTATGTTTTTAAACTCTATGCACCATCACTAGTACAAAATGGTTGTTGTGTCCTTAGGCAAGGCAAGACTTGGATCATTTCTCCCTGGAATTCTTTACTAAATGAAAGGTAAAAGGTAGCTCTTAATTTGAAAACTAGTGCTTTTTTATGGTGGAACAGAGCATTTTTGAGGTTTGAAGATGTAGACAGACTAATAATGCAGCATTACCGAAAACATGGTTGAATGAAACAAAGCATAAATCCAGGGATGCTTTCAATGAGGTAATAGCATTATAACATGGCTAAAAGTTCACAAATGTGCATTTGCATAATATAGGACCTAATGCATGCAGCTTAGTGATTCAGGTCCCAATCGTGTGTAAAAGTTCGTCAGTGGAAATAATACATTTTACTGCCCATGACATCAACATTTGTTACTGTATTTGAAGGGCCCCAGGGGAGAGCGGGGAACTGATGGAGGAGACGGAAAACCCGGGCCAAAGGTACGCTACCAAAACACATGTAGCCTATGAGGTCATGTCTTTATTATGGAAACAAGGTACTACTTAAATAACGTTCTTGTCCTCAGGGTGATGATGGGCCTCCGGGACCAAGAGGGCCCCCTGGGGAGAGAGTGAGTGTACTGCATGTTAATTTACCTGTCGTCATGATTACTTTAGGAAGTGCAAGTAATGTTTTTCTTTATCAGGGAGAGGCGGGGTTACCTGGACAGAGAGGGACTGATGGATCAAGAGGAGAGAGAGGTGTTCCTGTAAGTTTGCAAAATGTTTACGCAAATATATATCTACAAATTTATGGTGAGAGATATTGATAAAAATGTATATAGAGATATATTAGGGGTATTCTCATAATAATATTCAGACCATATTATGGTAATCCAGAAGCCCATCAGAACTGTGCTACAACATGCCTGTCATGTATGTCTCAAACAGAAAGTGAATGGACCACCGAAGTGGAGAAAATTTAATTGAATATACATCAGTCATTATACATTTTTCAATATATTGCTCACCTTTTACCAAGCCTTATTTAATTTTGAACAGTTAATCATGAATTAATCACTGTTTTTATATAATGCCTTTCAAGACACCCAAAGTGATTTACAGAACATTATTTATTCACTTCAGTGGTGGTAAGTTACTATTGTAACCATAGCTGCCCGGGGCAGACTCATGGAAGTGAGACTGCCAATCTGCACCATCAGTGATCCGACCATCACTCACAATCTTCTTTCTTTCTTTAATGCTAGTCTCACTTTAAATTGTCTGGAATATCACTGGAATCCCTGTAGTGCTCACAATATTCTAACTTATAACTGTTTTACCTGTGTGTTCCAGGGAGAGAGGGGTGTGGATGGACACATTGGGCCTAAGGGAGAAAAAGGAGACAAGGTAACAATGCTATACACATTTCTTTTAACAATATTGTGGGAAATTTATTGCATATTTTACTCCTCAGACATCCTCCCTGTAGTATTAGCCATGCTTATGTAAATATTATGCAGACAGTGTAAACTAGTGTCTCTGTGTCTCTATCTTCAGGGTGAAGTGGGACCTCGGGGACTACCAGGAGCGCCAGGAAATGTGAGTACAATGTCTGTGTGGATAGGACTTGCTGACTGAATATATTACACTAATACAGTAAAGAAAGTTGTGATACTAAGTTGTTTGCATTTGTCATCAGGTTGCAAGTGTCATCCCCGAACCTGGTGAACCTGTAAGTTTAATGATTTGGCTCATTTATGTGTATTTACTCAAGAAACTGTATATTTAAAGTGCATATGGCAGGTTTTTATGATTGTCTATTTTTGATTTAATTTGGAGGGGCAATATCTGTTTTTTTACAGAAAAAAGATATAATATAAAAAAATATTACCTATTAAAATATGTTATATACCTGACAATGAAATTGCATTATACAACAGTGGTCCCTCCATTTCTTCATTTACCTATTAACCTTGTACCCTGTGACCTTACCTTGTAACCTTGACAACATTATTTTTCTGTATTTAAAGGGAAAACCTGGGGAGAAAGGAGAAAAGGGAGATCAAGGAAAACCAGGAGAGATTGTAAGTGATTTTTTTTCCCTGTCCTGAATTTGACCTTCATTATACTGTACTGTAATGTCCGTAAATTGTATGTGACAATTTATCTTAACAGCCACTAGAGGTCACTACACAGTTACTGATGCAGCCTGCAAACCGTGAAAATGAAGAACGCTGCTATATACTAGATGAATTTGAATGATTTAAACATATAGAAGCTATGAATAGTGTTTTGTATTGAATTTTGTTGTATTTTGTTTTGTTATTTTTTTATTAATATTAATCACCAAAATTGCAGTTAATAAAATGACTAACTGTATTGTGTTTTCTGTAAAAGGTTTCATTTAGCAGTTTTCATCTGACTGTTTGCTTTGTGTGTATTGCTCAAGGGCCAGAGGGGGTTACCTGGAGAACAAGGCTTTAAGGGTGCGCCTGGTCTTCCAGTGAGTTTTATCGATCCCTAAAAATATTTATTTTATAATTAATTTTGGTAATATTTAAGTTTGTAATGAATTATTTGAATCAAAGCTGTTTTCTTATAACCAGCTTTTTCTGTCTTTACCAAGGGGCCTAAAGGTGATACTGGACTTCAAGGTGAACCAGGAAGAGTTGGGGACCCTGTAAGTAAAACCTTGAGACTAGAGGTAAACTGATATATCATTTGTCCGATATTTGCACTTTTTGGCATCGCAGCTACCAGCTTTAAATCTCCAGCAGAGGCTGATCTTTTGTTTTTATTGATCTGCTGTGCGAAAAGATAACTGTACAATATGTGGGTGAGTTTGTAGTGAATGTAAATGACAAAATTCATGGGAAGAAATGAAAATGAGCTCTATATCAGACCAGAAATACTGACAGAGCTTAATGGCCATTGGTTGCTTTGAATTCTAAACTATCGGTATTAGCATCAGTCATGAAATATCTATTTACTTGGGACTTTATATTTTTTTATTATTATTCCTTTTAACTGTATGTCAGTGTCAGGTATATGTAATGTACACTGTGATTCTCGCAGGGTCCACCTGGTGTTGCTGGGGCACAAGGTGCTCGGGGTCTGCCAGGAAATGTGGTACGTTCTGTATAACACGCACTATTCAGTGTTGAGTTCACCTGATCTAGCCCAGTATTGAGTTGATATAATGTTTGTTTTGTAGGGCTTACCTGGCGTCATTGGACCACCTGGCCCGGCTGGACTCAGAGGAGACAAGGTCAGTCAGCCTTTGTAAAACTGGCCACTCTGAAAATGTGCTGTGTAGCTGCACTCGGATGTGAAGAGGAGAGAATACAAAATGTGATGGTGCCAAAAAAGGGACCTTGACTATTCTGCGATACTTTTTCACAGTCCCAACCCTGTCAGGCTGATTCATACTATGGTTCTACAGAGGAGGGCATTTTAACTTTGTTAGCCTGTTTTTCTCTCTTTCGGATTCTGACTTTATCTCAACTACTGCATTATAACATCAACTGGCTTTGTCTTATACTGTCCCCAAAATACATATCCACACTGCATAGATTTAAAGCAAGATAAGCTCATCACTTCTCACTTCTCTCCAAGTCATGTTTAAGTAATTTCAACTTACTAAGCTATAGCTTCCTTGCAATTAATCAATTTGTTCATTTTTATTTTAAGCACTAGTAATTTACTTCCAATCTGCTCTATGTCCTCATCTGTTTAGGGTGACCCAGGTAAACCAGGGTCAATGGGCCTCATGGGTCAGCCTGGAGAGCCTGGTTCCATTGGACCCCCCGGACCTGCAGGGAAAGGAAAGGATGGGCAAAATGTAAGCTTTTTTTATTGACTGTAATCACTTAATTTACACTGCATTACACAAGTAGCCATGTTCTCATCCCACACCCAAGGAGACAAATCCGAAAATAAATAAATAAATAAATGGCACAATATTGGACATTCAGACCATGCATACATTCTTGTCTCGGTGTAGGGGGCCACAGCCTATTTACCATCTGAACGACTTATTGTGGAAAATATGCACCAATACATCTTACCAGTGGGCATGTTTATACTGAGGGAGGCCTCCACTGTGCTGCCTTGTTGTTTTGTAGCTGTGGTCATATGATTAAACATGACCCACATTATGCTATTTTCTGAGCAATGTTATAATGTTGCTACCTATTTAAAAAAAAACAAAAAAACTCTTTTGTTCTTGATCTTTTGTTTAATTTTCACATTTTTAACACACAAACCCCGCATATTTACCGGTAGGCTAAGTTAATTTTGAGCTTTGGTGATCTAGGTAGCCCAGCAATGCTTGGTTATTCAAACATGTGTGCATGAAACAAAACACATTACCAGGTATGTATGAGGAGGTAGCAACATTTTAACGTGGCTTACAGCTCACAAGAGTCAATTTTGCACAATCTAGGACCTTTACCATTGTGACACTTACCTTCACAATAGTATACGCAATATTATCCATTTGCAAACTGTCCAGTCTTCTCGCCATTATCATTAATGTCTTTAATATAAATTACCCTCACACATTATTTTGTAGCAGTCTTCCTTTACTCAGTGTTATCAACCTAAAAACATGATGCACTATATTGAAAACACTGAAACCACCACTGCATTCACCAACACATGCCACCAGACAGACAGGTGAAGTGTTTCGCCTAATGACACAACAACAGTAGCATATGTGCAGTAGAAAGTTATTCCTAAGTGTTTTGTGCATTGCGTCAGAACAGTGTGGCTAATAGAGGAAAGCAGCTTGAGTAGACACATTTGGTACAGTGTTTTCTTGATGATTTTTCACTGCACATGTGGCGTTGTGCTGACAAAGCAGAAGCAAACAGGAAACACTGTAACAACACATTAAAGCAACATGGGCCCAAACACGAGAACTCCCAGCACTTCCTTTTTACAGCTGCCAGGTGTAGCCTCCAGGTCTGCTCACGTTCTGTGGACCACAAGTCACTTTCAACTACAGATATGGAGTCCACGTGAGAGACTTTAAAAAAACAGTACAGCACTTGCTGTATTACCACATGAGATTACTAGGTGGACATGTCTTTTGAGAGAAGAGGTCACATATGCTGGTTTTGGTGTTAGACGTGTGTATTGTAACTTTTTATGTATCTGTACTGTATAATAATGGATTAGTTTTATATAGCACTTTTTTGGACAATCAAAGACACTTTATAGTTAATTATTCAGTCACTCCACACTTGGTTTGGTTTAAACTACTGCAGTAACCACAGCTGCAATGGAGCAGACTGACAGAAGCGAGACTGCCAGTCTGCGCCATCAGCCCCTCCAACCATCACCAACAGTCATACATACAAGGCACAATGACAGTTTCTGACACTGGCATCCCACTGTGGCACCTAATTTTTCCAGCAGTCTCACATTCATGCTAGGCAAGATAGGCAGAGTATCTTGCATAAGGGCACTAGAGCCACTGTTGCCCCATTGTGTCACCAGGTATTCCCAGCATCCCATCAGACAAGATCAGGCATTGGCAAGGATGTTTAGCCACATATACAACAACTTAAGACATCAAATACTCTATTGTTTGGCACACTGTACTGTGATTGATTGGTTTCTGCTGTCTTTGTTACAGGGAGAACCAGGGCCTCAAGGAATTCAAGGACCTCCAGGACCAAACGTAAGGATATTTTGATGTGCTTATATATTAGACACGTTTTTTATTAACTTGGAAATAACTTCCTAGGACCTGGCGTCCACATGTGTGGACATATATGTCCAACACATTTTGGATTGTTTCAGGCACTTAATACATTGTTTTTGCAAATCATTATTCAATTGTGACTTTATTGCTTCATTGTGTTCCATCAAAATTATTAAAACATAAAAGGAATGTTTTATATATCATATGTGGCCATAATTCTTCTTGGAAACTACATCAATTAAAAATATAATTCTTTGTTTTTGCAATCATGAGGTCCCAATCAACTCAAATAACTAAGAGAAATCAATAAAGCATGCCCTGCAAGACTTCAGGTCTTGGGAGGATAAGGCAGAAACAAACAAACAAAAACTTTTTCTAACTAAAGCAATCCACTATCACACTTATAAAAGCATAGATTCTATTTAGGATGTACTGTAAATCACACTAAAATCATATAGTATGAACTTTTAATTCTAAATGTTAACAATTTCCCAGGGATCACCAGGCCCAAGGGGAGACCCAGGGCCACAGGGAGAAAGAGGCCAGAATGGAGAGGGGAAGACTGGACCACCGGTATGGGCAGAATACAACATAATATGCATACGCTTTAAGGTTTGAAGAATTTACAATAATACAGTGATTTCCATTTACAGGGACCTCCTGGAAAGAATGGGGAACCAGGGCCTGCGGTAATTATTAAAAAATCTAAAATTATTAATCAGGAGAACACCTTTCATTTGTTTTTTATAATTCAAGGGACTGCAAGGACCACCAGGAGTCGCAGGTCCCCAAGGCCCAGCTGGACATAATGTAAGTGAAATAGATAAATAAATAAAATCATAACCAATAAGAAATGTAAAAAATAAATATGGTTAAAGCATGGCTTCTTTTGGAGTACTAAAAGGTTAGCCACTCCTCAGTTGTATATTATATATGAACGCTATGGCATTCTATTCTATAAATACAATAATGACAATATTAATTTGAATGGCAGGGTTTACCTGGAAGGCCAGGAGAGAAGGGAGCCCCTGGAGAGCCGGTAAGTGCACTTTAAATCTGTGCTGTGTTAAAGCTATATGTAGCTACCTATATGGAGTCTTCATCACCTTCCAAATGATGAAGTTCACAGATCGGGATGTGTAGTTATGTGATAATGAGCTGATTCTTGTGTAATATCACACCACTCCATATGTTTAACACTTGCTGTATATAGATTATACTGTAAAGGGTATTCACCATACAGACCAGATTGTAAGATTATTTTTAACGTTTTATTTGTTAATTACAGTGTGATGTTATAATATTGATGAAGTTTACAGAGATAATTTAGTTTTCATTTCACTTTTGACATGATTTATGGGTAATATTTTTTGTAATGTTTTTTACACAGGGTAAAGTTGCTGACCTGCCTGATCTCAAGGTAGGATGCCCTTAAAAATAGACATTATTATATCAATTTTATTTTTGATTAGACCACTAAAATCCTGCATTTGTTTTCTTTATAGGACATATGCTCCGATTGCCCTGCAGGCCCCCCGGGACCTCCTGGTATGCCTGGACTCCCCGGAGACAAAGGACATACAGGCCCCCCAGGCAAAAGCGGACAAGATGGCTTCCAGGTCAGACAAAATTATATGAATGCATATTATAGATCTAATAATAAGACAGAAAGTGTCCCTAATATAGAAATGTCTTCTCTGATCTCTCTTTTAAATAAGCCATGAGGCGCTGTGCTCTTAATTCATCCATCACTGCTGTGCAGCGCAGTGAAGCTGTGCATCATTAGCACGTCCTCCTCTGAGGGCACTACTCAACCATTAGTACCCTCTCACAACTCCCCCTGTCTGCTGCACACAGACTGATGTGCTGTCTTATCATTACAGGGCCCACCCGGACCAGCCGGACCTCAGGGACCACCTGGAGCTGATGGCACAAAGGCATGTTCACACACACAGCACCCTAATGGATCTTATGGACAAATGCTCATTAGTAGCTTTTGTAGATTCTTTATTATTGCTTGCTTTGGGAAATAGGGTGTTTTTAATGAAACTTTGACCAAGGGTACACAGAAAACACTTCACACTTTGAGGAGTTTATTACGTACACTTCAACTGATAAACAATATACATCCTCAAAGTTTAGGTTCTCAAACATTTTGTGCCAGAGACCCGATGACATCCTTCACTGTACAATAATTTACCGTACAATAATTTACAAAAGGTCAACTTTCTTTACCGCCCACTTCTCCTCTCCCTTCACCTGCCTTTTATTAAGGCTCACCTGTGCTCTCTGGTCTTCTGTCACACCAAAGCTGGCACACTATCAGACAGCAGTAATGTAGACAGCATTTAGTGGTGATATGTGAGAATGTAACATTTCCTGTTCGGCTTATCTAATTAGTCTAATTGGTGGATTTAAAACTAATGTATGTGTTTGGACAGAAATGTCAGAGCCTTATTTGGTATGAAACGTATATACACAACACAAGTAGAGGGCGCAAGGTCTGTATCTGCAGAAACTCTGAAAAAGTAGTTGGAGTCAGGCTGAGAATAAATACAGGTCCTTGTTATGTTTTTGAGTATTTTCAACTCACTCACTGACACAACAGAAAGAACAATATGCATTCTTTTCCTCACCATAGGGAATCAAAGGAGACCGAGGCCCTGCTGGTGCTCCAGGAGACAAAGGAGATAAGGTAGTGTATAGGCCTACACTTTGCAGTGTTTGCCATTTCTCTTTGCTTCAATAGTAATGTCTTGTTTGAAAAATAAACTTTATTATCTGCTCTTTGCATTCCCAGGGTCACCCAGGTCCCCCTGGTCACCCAGGGCCACCTGGAATAATGGGATCCGCTGTAAGTGCACATGTTTGTAATTCACTAAGGCTGCTCTTAAAGGCTGCTAAACTGCACCCATTTATTTGAAGTTAGCCTCTCAGTGCTCCACCTTTCTATTTTTATGGCCCTCCCCTGACACTGTGCCTGTCCTCTGTAGGGTAACGATGGACAACCTGGCCCTCCTGGTCCCCCAGGGCCCCCTGGAGAAAAGGTCAGTCAGCATGTGGTATACTCAGAAAACGTATTACCCACATGTCATTATTGTACAGAGCTTCCCCGCACTACATGTAGGTCAGCCGGCCTTCTGGTAATAGTGGCCATTAATCATTTCTACTCCTCTGTGATGGTGACCCGTTTGTCTGTTTGTTTTGAACCAGGGCAAAGAGGGTCTCAAAGGAATCCAGGGACCACCAGGCCTTCCGGGATTAATGGTGAGTGGCAATCATGAAGATATTTTTTTAGTGTGTGCTCTTATCAATGAGAGGTGTGTGATGAATGCATGGGAATGAAAACTATTGTATTCTATAGGGTGAGCCAGGAAAAATAGGAAAAGATGGACGACCTGGTGAACAGGGGGAGCCGGTAAGTAAATTTGATTGAATATATAAACAAAGTAATAAATAAGACACATTTAAAACTATCCAAAATCCTTATTCTGGTATAATTGTAGGGTAAACAAGGAGAGCCTGGACCACCCGGACCATCGGGGCTCAGGGGACTTCCTGTAAGCAGTCCTATTAATATTGAATACATGGAAGAATCAGATTGTGCTAATGAGTCATTTACAGTTGTTCATCCACTTTGCAGGGATTTAAAGGCCATAGAGGGGAACCCGGACTTCCAGGGCAAAAGGTCACAGTCTGTAATGGACTTTCTGCTTACTTCTTTCTCCAAATTAATTTTCTTAATTGATTATATGCATATGATTTGACAGTGTCACGTAGTCATTTTGGTACAAATGAAAAAAACTTTTATCTGCAGCTATCCATCTCCATACAACTGTCAATAGCTGTTCAGCTTTTTGCTATGATGACGTTTCAGGCCTCATCAGTTCCTATTGGGCATTGGTCTAATGCAGAACTCCGTGGGCTTGTTTGTTTTATTAGCTGAATATTTTCATTTATTATGCGCAAATTACAAGACAATGATTGTGTTGTAAGTGAAGTGTCATCAATTACAATCATATGGCAGGCAAAGGTTTCTTTAAAGGAACTGTGTCTAGCCTGTACTCTTAATGTTTATCACCATTTTAATTTGCCAGTAAGGGCTATATTTGGTTTTGAACATGTCTACTTCTACGGACATATTTAAATCACTTTTATGATATTTAAAATCAAACTCTTACATATGGTTCTTTTAATGAAATAAAAGATACTCAATTTGTATTAAAATTAAGAATGGGTAGTGCATATTGTGAACATGCGATTTTACCTTGAAAGCGCTACAGAGATTTTTCATCATGTCAAAATGCCAGAGAATGCAACACAGGAGGAGGAGAGACTGTCCCATTCATCAGTGGTTTATTTGTGAGCAGGTTTCTTGGCTGTGACAAGTAAAACAATAAACAGGAAGAGCAACTGAGACAGCACCGGTATCTGGGGCTGCTGTTTAGAGTGGTGCATGAGACGTAAAACAGAACATTTGAGTGAATTCGCTGCCATTGCTGATATCTGTACATTGCATAGTTGTTCAAAGCTCACAATATAATTACCTATTCAGATGATCTTACCCCCAAATGTGCATGTATCAACCTCAAAAATCGGGTCGGTTTACATGAAATATGTACATTATACACACATTATGCTCATGCTAGTCGTGCTATTAAAGGTCCTACATTGCACAAAATATACGTTTGTGAGCTTTAAGCTAATATGTTGTTTCTTCATCAAAACATACCTGGAGTTGTGTTTGTTTCATTCACAGATGTTTTACAAACACAAACCCTGCGTATTTAGGGTTTTCTCTCAAACAGGAAACACTCCACTGTTCCACCTTGTGATGTCATGTAATACAGGAGGTGCTCCACTGTGTTTTTAAACTCCATACTTCTTCACTAGAATCATTTGGATAATTTCAGCCCTGGAATCTCTACTGAACAAATGGAAAAGGGAACTGATAAATTGAGAACTACCACTTTGTGACCTCGCAAGATGGAATAGAGTATTTTGGTCTTTGCAGATATAGACTAATACAGACTAATGAGACAGGATTACTTAAACACGTATGAACAGAACAACACACAACCCCAGGTATGTTCTAGTTCACAAGCATCAGTTTTGCATAATTTAGGACCTTTAAAATATCGAGTACCTGAGCTTTAAATGTCTGTTTGTCAGCCTCCATAATTAGTGAGTGAGGCCAGATTTAACCAATGATAAAAGCTCTAATTGTGACATATTTCTGAGTCTTGATGGATTTTTTTGACCTATCACCCACCCTTAGTTGGCCCTATGGAATTTTTATAGATTGTATTTGATCACTTTGTTACAATGCACAGGTCAAGAAAAGCAGGAGGAGAAATATATGTATACTAAAATCAAGATCATTTTGAAATGACACTTAAATCTCACACAACAACACTCACTTACAGCAAGGCTTCACCACAGGTAGTGGCTATGTATGTATAGTACGGCTGCTAATGCTAATAATCCAAATGTTCTTTTCTAGTAATAATTTACAATGATTTGTTAGTGCTGCTGTAATATTTTTAGAATTATTTAAAAATCCTTGCATGGCTTATCACTCTTCTCTACAGAAGCTTAGCTAAAAAGCACATTTTGGCACATCGCGCTATTGCTTTTTCCATTCCTTTCTAACAGAGCCATTGGAACAGTGTGTCAAGCTCTGCAGAAGAGAGGCTTGTGTCACTGTGGCCACAGTAGAATCATTATAGAAGGAACAGCCACACAGCCCTGCAGCCTCCTCTGACAGCAGACCTCCCATTAAAGCACACTGAGAACTCTTTCCACGCTGCGCCATGACACCCACTCCACACTATGGCTCATTTGTGTCAATAAACGCCACTCACAAGGGAAATTATAGGCAGTTATTACAACACAGCAAATTTAAAACTGAGGCAAATATATTAAAATGCCCTCAGTTTTATCAGAGCAATCCCAGTGAACTGTTTGACATTACATACAATCTTTTGTTTGGTCTATTTCATCCACATAACTTTTTCAAATAACTGTTTTATCACCATATTTCATATGTTCATCAGTGTGTTGTGTAATCTTGAGTAGAAGTTGAAAGAGCTTGGTTCTTATAGTCCTAAACAAAATGTATCTTTTCCAGGGTGAAGATGGAAAGCCTGGGGCACCGGGCCGTGAAGGCAAACCTGGCAAAGAGGTACATCCATTAGAGAAGGACTTCTGTTGGAGTTTTACATTATGTTGATTAGGCTATTATTTCTTAAATGCTTAGCAACACTTGATGGTGATCGGCTCATTCATCAGACATGTTATGAGTATGTATGAGTGTTGTGGGATAGAGTGACAGAGACATAGTCACACACTGACACTGACTACAGGTTAGTGTCATGTCTAAGCACACAGATTATAGAACTCCAAAGCTTATGTTGTGTGGGGTCACTAGTCAAAAGTGTGCAACACTGGAGCTAGTGGTCAGGCATTTGTTACGGACTGCTTTGTGCTTTTGCTCTTGTCTTTTTCTCCTTGATTACTGACATGGTGGACCTCTCTGGTTGTCCTCAAACAACCTTCTCAAATATATTGAATAAAGTCTGAAGCCTTTTCCCACCCACATCTACATCCAAAGACAAAAAAGCTGTGATGTTTGTTGCAGGGTCCCAAGGGGCCTCCTGGACTTGAGGGCATGATGGGGCCACGAGGAGAGTCGGTGAGTGGGTCCTCTCACAGAGCACATTCAGCATCTTTGTGACATAGATTTAAAGTCAGCAGCACTGCTGTCATTCCTCTCACTGTCCTTCAACCACCCCTTTCTGGAGACAACTCCTCTCAAACTTTTCCTGTTTTATTCCCTCAGGGGAAACCTGGAGAACCAGGACCATCAGGGAAAGCTGGCCTCCCTGGAACGCCTGTGAGTAATGTAGTTTCAGGAACATTAAGTACAGCACATACTGAAAGGAAGAGCAATCCATGGAAAGATCTCTATTTCCGAGTGCAGTTTGACTCTATAGTGGGTGTAGCTGTGGGCAGGAGGATGCAGAGAGATTGAAGAAGAGATGAGCTGTCAGTTCAATATTGAGAAGTGCAGAAATAGTCTTCCTCTCTGTGGCTCTCCCCAGAGCGGGTTTAAAAGGAAGGGAGTGCTACATAATGCTATAGGAGGGGGAACCATTACAGGTCTACTGAACTGTTTAGTCAACCCACCAATACATAGTACTATGTAACACATAATATTAACACATTACGAATCACAATTACATGTTACACACAACAAAATAAGCTCTAATAATCTTGTCATCTTTATTACATATCCTTGGTGGATATTATTATTATTATTATTATTATGAATATGTTAGTAACATGACTAAGTATAGGCAAACACCCTGTGAAGCTGTAGTTAATGCAATATAATAGGTTTGTTTTGGTGTGCAAATGTAGACTCAAATGTACAATGCACTGTACATTATAGATTGTACATTATAGTAAAATATGGGCTTTGAACCCTCTTTTCCCTGCACATCTCATGCTGCAGTGGCAAGTTTTGTCACACTTGAATGTGCCGAACTCACAGTTCCTATGAAGTGTCTCATAGTGCAATGAATGGCTCCAGCCTGAATGACAATGACAAAACATAACTTGAGAGAATCTATTATATAATCCTATGTGTGGCACCTAAAGGTGCTGTAGCAGAGGGAGGAGCAGGGTCATGTGGTCCTTCAGCCTATCACTCTTCATGTATGTTTAGAGCATGAAAAAGTATTATAATACTTAGCAATTAACACAAGCCTGTGATAATCCCCCAGCATCTTGTTCTTAAACCACATTGTAAATATGAATTCTAATCTTTTTGATCAGTGTTGTCCCAGAAGCAGACTCATTTATGTGATGTGTTTTCCAGGCCAGTGCAGCCTGTCCAAAAGAAATCCTGTTAAATGTTAATCTTCCTGAATCCTTTGTAATGAGTGGGCTTTCATAGTACAAGTACAGTATTCCACGTGTGCAGCATGTGATGTGTGTGCTCTTTGCAGGGGCTGATGGGTAACAAGGGAGAGCCAGGCAGCCCCGGATTACCCGGCTTTAGTGGGCCCAAAGGCCCTGCGGTAAGTGCTCACTTTATGTTTTTAACCAAACCATTGTTTCACCTCACTGCTGCAGTTATATTTGACTTTCACCTTGGGTCACCTCCAAAAATGAGTTGCCACGGTCCATGTGTCTACACATCATGGTTGTGTGTACAGTACCTGTCACCTGATGCAGACTGAAAGTTCTAAAGTGCCATGGACATGACGAGGAAGGAAAAACGTTTGATCTTTCAGTTTTTACCCAATGTAAACATGCATTTAAGTTGATGAAGTGACTACAAGCCCTCCTGACAAGAGCTATTAATTACAGTGTCATTTCAAAATCACTGATCACTGTGTGTAATTGCAGGGTCCTCCTGGTCCTGTTGGCCCAGAGGGTAAACAGGTACTATATTTATCTATAATGAAGTGAATTATCGCCTTGCTTTCACTGATTAATGCTCCTTCTACCTGCTCTTGTTCCTCAGGGAATGCCAGGCCGAGTTGGAGATCGAGGAATAAAGGGAGATAAGGTTGGTCACAGCGGAGGCTGTTCAACTTAAGAACTCAAGTACAAACGAACACTAGTGATTTAGGCTAATCCACTTCACATATGTTGTCTGTTTTGTTCTTTGTTTTTCAGGGTGACCCAGGCACAAAGGGAGACAAAGGACACTCAGGAGATCCAGGAATCCCAGGAAACCCTGGCCCCCCAGGCCGGAAGGGACACACAGGCATGATGGGAATGACAGGACCACCGGGTGAAATGGGAGCACCGGGACCTCAGGGACCCTCTGGAAACCCAGGTCAACCTGGGCCAAGAGTAAGTGTACCTTCACATTCTCCAACAGGTAAATGTAAGGGTGGATGCCATGGTTGCAGTGTGTGTGTGTGTGTTCCTAGGGAGAGTCAGCGTCACTGGAGCAGATGAGACGGCTCATCCAGGAGGAACTGGCCAAACAACTCGATGGTATCAACATCCTTTGTATTTTTTTACTTTAATTCCTTTGTTTGGGTGAAGGTTTCAGATGTTCTAACAGCTGTCTCTCTTTAGCCAAACTGGCTTACCTCATGGCTCAGATGCAGCCTGCTCATGTGAAGACCACTGCAGGGCGACCTGGACCTCCAGGGCCTCCTGGTAAAGATGGTAGTACAGGAAGGCCAGGCCCTCCTGGAGAGCCTGGAATGCCTGGACAGAGTGGAGGAGAAGGACCCAGAGGACCCATGGGCCCTCCAGGTGGGACAAAGTTTTGATCTCATTCTGATTTCCTCCCTGAAATATGATTTAGGTCAATAACCAAACCATTCTTAAGTGTTTTTTGCACTGGGATGTACAAGATACTGTCTTGTAGAAGCAAGATATGAAATTGGTAACCGTAATAGGACCTTTATATGATGATGTGGTGTTTGTCAGGGTGACCTGGGTTTGCCTAAAACTGTAGAATAGTTACAGATGAAATCTTGTTTTTGTAGGTGAAAAAGGAGCACGAGGAGAGAAGGGAGAGGCTGGTGTCGGTGACAGAGGAGAACCTGGACCTGCTGGCCCCATAGGTAAGCATTGTTCACACATTTTATGCTCTTCTTTTGGGCTCTTTTACTGAGAATTCTCCTTTTGAGCATTTTATTCACAATACCTTGTTCCTCAAATTCAAATGGACATGTTTGGCTTGTGTTAAATATTTTGCATTATGAATATGCTAAGAGTATTCTTTACAGCCCATTTCACTCACTTCACAAGTCTGTTTGAGTTCAAAGATGATTCATGTGAGACACGTTCATTTTCCAGGGTTTAGTATTCTTATACAAATGCAAAGATTCCTCTAACCTTTGGCTCTCTCTCCCAGGTCCTGCTGGTTTACCTGGTTATGGTAAAGACGGAAGCCCAGGACAAGCTGGGGCACAGGGAGAGCCAGGAAACCCTGGCCCCCATGGGCAGCCGGGCCCCGCCGGGCCCCCGGGTCAGTGTGACCCCTCACAGTGTGCTTACTACGCCAGCCTGGCACAGAGACCCCACACCAAGAATGTCAAAGGAACTTAGATTGAAGGAGTCACAGCCTGATGTCCAGCTGTATTTATGAACTGGCTCCATATCAGTCCAGAACTTTCTCTTTTTGGGATGACCTCGTTGTGGAGGCTGAGGCGACTGTGCTGCTGGCGGATTCTTTTGTATTGTTTGATAAAGGAACAAAGCTTTGGATTCATGGGGCATTTTTGAAATTGGGGTTGAGAGGGCAGCTAACTGTTTTCCTTCCTTGCATGCTTCCTGTATAATATATAGGGAGATAACAGCTGAAGCTATTCCTTGGAGGTTGGAGTCTGTTAATCTATCATTTCATCAGCAATTATTCAAAAGCCTGTCTTCTAGGAATATATCATTCTGTCTTCATTTTACACCCATTACCAGCCTCAGGGCTGATTTACAGCCGCTTGTTCTTTTGAATTGTGATTCTGTGCTGGAGGACTCCTATTGACTTTGGGGGAACAAAAATGCTCACATAACCAGAAAACATCTGTTCTAATAATATTTGACTTTTGTATCTGTCAGTAGGATTTTTATGAGAAAACCACAAAATGGTGCTCCACAAAGGCCCGACAATAATTCATATCATATAGAAATGGGTGCGCTGCATGACTTTGTGTTGGTGGAGGATACAATAGCAGCTTGTTTCCATGGTGATGATAATAATAATGCTTTCCCTAAAATGTTCCATAGTATGGCATTTAACTTGGATATTACCATGAATACAAGCAGATGAAGCCACCAAGTTACAGGTCTGATCTCTAGGGAGGTAACCCTACTCACTACTTTTTCATCAATAAAAAAAAAGGAGGTCCCTATCAGTTTTTTAGGTATACAGCTGTAACTGAATCAATGGAAGAGAATATAATATTTAATGCAATTTAATATTTAATGATATACTATGTAATACTCCGGGCAAAGCAATAACATCTTCATGGATACAAACAGGTGCACCTTTAAAGGACAGTCATAATGGGCCATTTTATACCTCTTAGAGTGTCTGGTCTGATAACATACATCTAGAAGAAGAGACATCAGCCTGAATTGCACTTGGTTTAATGAAGTGTGACTGCTGGGCCTGTGAACTGTGCATAGACTTGGGCAGCAGTGAGCAGCTCAGAGGAGGTGGGCTAATTGCAGGCTGGCTTCACCACTTCTACAAAAGCAACTCCACAGTCTCTCTTTCACTGTGTGGCTCCCATTGTGCACCAAGAGGCGTGTTAAGGGCCTGCAATGCTTCAGCCCTGCTCTGAAAACACTTTGCCTTTCTTATATGTCCCCTGGAACCCACTATTGGAAAGCCGCTGTCCTGCATAGTGATGAGCAATCCGTTGTATTTGAGAGACATTTGCCTTTTGCTCCTCTTGGGCCAATTAAAACAGTCCCGGTCTGATCTGCCCGCCGCTAGCACCTTTTAAATGGTCTCCAGAAAAGCATTCATATCTGTCTTCCTTTCAAAAATATAAAGAAACACGTCGATACTTGCCAGAGGAAAGCAGAGCAGTGATTTTTCAAGAAATGGTTTTTAAGTGGAAATTGTCAGTTTGCACCACGGGAGTAATTGAGATGTTATGTGGGCTTGTCACGACACCTCCGGATGACCTCCATTTTAAGGCTAATTGTCAAAACATGGTCTAGTTTTATAATGGAAGGACAATTAATAAAGCTGCACTCACTAAAATTCTGAGTAGATTTTTCTTTTAAAATACAGGTTCTGTTTTTAAGTTTTCAAACAGAAACAGTTATGACTAGGGCTGGGAATAACCAGGTCCCTCACAATTTGATACTATACGCAATACATGACTCATGATACAATATTATCATGATATGGTAATACATGCAATTATCGATATTGCATCATCAATATTTATTGAAAGTCTGTGATATGTTGCTGTTTTTTTAAGATGCAGTTTGTTGTCAAAGTGTCTTAAACCACAATCTGTGCAAAGTTAATATGAAAGGCATCTTTTTTAATCATCAAAACAGTTTATATATCAATTGTATTGTATAATCAAGTTTCATTCCACTAAATAAGCAACAAAATTGTCATGTGGTCACAAAAATAAAGCTAAAATATACCTCCAAATACTCATATATCGATACAACAGCTCATAATAACGATACTGTATCAGCAAATGTAGCATCACCATAGATGGATATTTCAATGTTTTTGCACATCCCTAGTCATGGACCTCCAGGGCTACTGTAGATGTCATAAAAAGGGTTGGGTTTATGAATAGGCCACTAGATTCCTGCCACTCGACCAGATTCCCTCTTAAAAGTTCAATAATGGACGCAAAACTTGATATTTTCAAAGTTACAATGTGTTTACCTATGGGTAGCTGATTTCATTCCCATCCATGAGTAGTCACTTTGTTGTTTTAATTTATTTGATTTTGTTAGCTTGCCGGGCTATTAGCATGGATTAGTTTGGTTATGCTTTCGCTATTTTAAGCCTGGAAGCCTTGCAGCATTTCCCGTTTCACGTTGATTGTGATACTTACTATGTATTCATTTTAACCATTTAGTTTCTTATAAATACTTACCATAAGACAACACCTCCAAACCCATTTAATTGCACAGTACTCAGCTTCAGTCTTGTCATATTACATTTATTATTTGGAATATATTATATATTCCAAATAATATATATATATTATATATATTAGGGTTGTTTGAATGTTTGGTAAGTTATACTGATAAATTATTAATGAATGCCCCTTCAGTCTTCCTAAATCAAAATGGTTCTATTGTATGATAATAGCAAAAATGTAAGCATTGAAAAGACACATGTACTGTAAAATGTATAATAAAGATTGGGACAGATTCATTTTATAATAGGTTCTTGAGTGCGGTGTGATATTTATAGCATTCATAAAGATGTATTTGAAAATATATATGGAGTATGGGACTTCAGTAACATCAGTAAAATCAGTATATTTTTTATGATAGGTGTATTTCTTTTTTTTTGTTTACACACAATATTCAAAAGTACCACAAATTATATTATATTAGACCAAATATCATTATTATAGATTATGTTTAGTTTTAATTTTAAAAGTTCTATATTACACAAATTATGGAGATGCCTGTGACAAACAGTAGTTTTGGGAGAATTCACATGTTGCCCGCTCAAGCACTTGTTGTCCAGGTGCTGTGAGTAATACGTGTAATGGGGAGCCACAGTACTGCCTATTATACTTTGCGCTCCCATGTATCATAAGATGCAGGCCCGGTACTAAACGACCCACCGGTCCACGGGACAGGGGATCCTTGTGCCTGGGGTGAGCACTTTTTGTTGCAGATTTAAAAATCAGCACCATGGACAGCGAGAGACATAAAATATGACGTGTCGTGACAGCGTTACCAAAAAATTCCAGCATGTCTAAATAGAGACATAGAGTCGTAATACCAGGATGTCTAAATACAGGGATGTTGTAAATGAAGGGATGTCGGAATGAATAGGCTGCTGACATTGCATATGGAGAATATTGTCAGAAAATGGCCCAAATCAACCACATCAGCAAAGGAATAAATTGGCTACATCCTTTTTAAAATCATATGATCACTCAAATGATTTTAAGAGACTGACAAAGAGCTGGAAGGTTATGTTGAATCAAAGCTGTGCTCCGTGGGCTGCTGCTGCTCCCTCCAGCTGCTTGGTAAAGGTCACCTCTGATCTGCCAATGTATCTGTGGTACTGGATCATGTTGACACTGCTGCTTTGTATCCAGGCAACAGTGACATGTCTTTAAGGATACAAATAACATCATTTTATGACAAATAGCACCACAAGTCACTTTCACAGCTTTTTAAAACTGAACTGGCTGTTTTTATTGATCATGAAAGTGTCCTTTTCTGTAAACACTTTGTTGCATAGTTTGAAGAAGTCAGTACATAATATTTAACACTCAAACAAGTATTGATGAGTTGAAATTCAGTTGTTGATGAGTGGACCTTTAAAACTAAACCATGGATACTTAAGCTGGCTCATTCATGCAGCGTAGTCATTGGGTTATAATGTCATGATCATTTTAGACACATTTGTATGGTTCTATTACACTGTAAGGCCATTGTTTCTTATGGGCCTGTTGTCGACTATAGAGATACATTTTTGTACCAGTAGCAGCTGTTTTTTGAGCACACACCATCAGATAAACAGTAAAAGTCTATACAAGTTTTTACAATTGTGCTGTGTCTCCAAGTGTTTCCATGTGAGATTCCAGTGGAGACAGTTGAGGACTTCTAGAGATGTCCTCAAATGGGTGGTTTGAAGTTACTGGAGAGGTCTGTCGGGTCACTTTCTGCTTTTGTAGCTAGCAGCCTTCTTACCACTGACCATGTACAGAGGAGGGATTCTAGCTATACAGGTGGAGGGGTCACAGAGGCCAGGGGGGCCAGACGGGCCCCTGGGGCCTGATACTCCTGGGACACCAGGACTTCCTGTCTCACCACGCTCTCCATTTTTACCATCTTTACCAATGCCTGGAGCACCGGGAGCACCTGAACAAAACCGTATAAAGGGAACTATTACAGACAGACATGGCCAAACAAATGACTAAACTACTGAGGCGTTTATTCAGCTGATATAAGATCCATGTTTTTTTCGGATGGCCTATATCATACCTGGGACTCCTGGTTCGCCTGGGCTTCCTTTAACTCCGACCCCATCCTCTCCTCTATCTCCCTTGTCTCCCTTGTCTCCAGTGTCACCTGTGAAGCAGAGAGTTAAGTGGCAGTGGACTCTGAATGATGAGAGTGTAATTAGTAGGCTTAATGAGTCTATTGTGATTGCATTTAGTGGATCAGTGATTGTGTAATGTACATCTCAGTAGGGGCTCTCTCAGACAGGGAGGAAGACATGCTGCATGCTGCCAGCCCCTACGGCTTTGCTTAATCTCTCCTCTCTGCAGAGTCGCAGATCTGGAGGCGCTCCAGGGACATGAGCCCAAACACTGTTAAAGATGAGATCTGATGTGGGCACAGTTATAGTTGTACTGACCTTTTTTACCCGGAACTCCTGGAAGACCAAAGAAGCCAGGAGGACCTTTAGGGCCCATCAGCCCTGGGGCTCCAGCTGCACCTGCAGCTCCAGCTGGTCCTGGGGGTCCAGCAGGACCTGCTGGTCCAGGGCTACCAGGTGCACCAAGAGCTGCAGGCTTCTTCAGTAGCTCTTTCTTAAACTCTGACAGTTGTTCTAGAAAAGGCCAAAGAGATGAACAATAGACTTTGGCCAGTTTTTGAAAACAGAAAAAATTATGCATTTGACTGAGTTTACCTTCAACAACAGCAGCACACATTTCTTTGAGCTTCTCATCACTGACTTTTGGACCCTAAATAAATAACAAGCCTATTACAGTAAAATAAACCAGTACTCAACACTATACCAACACTCCACATTCATATCCATACAAGAACTGGAGCAGCAGAAGCAGTTTGCTGTTAATTATGTAGATACGCAGTGACTCAGATGTGATTTCTTCTGTGCTCAGTCTATTGTTTGAATATGAATTGAATGTGCAGCATCTGCAGACAGCTGATAATATGCTGGGAAGCAGTGCAACATCCTAGAGTGTAGGATTGCAGGATTCAGGATTATAAGTCACATTTAGTATCACAGGATGCTTTTATTAGAAGGAAGTCATTTTTGCAGTATATCAGATTCATTTAGAAAAAAGTTAAGGCTTACAGGTAGTCCCCTGGGTCCTGGGGGTCCGGGTACTCCTGGCTCTCCCTCTAAGCCTCGAGCTCCCATTGGTCCAGACAGACCCTCGTGTCCTGGCTGTCCTGGCCTGCCCTCTGCTCCTGTGGCTCCTCTTGCTCCTTTCTCTCCGCGCTGAAGGGAAGAAACATTAATATATAGTGTTTACTCTTATTTTTTTTACAATGTAAAGTGCAGTAGTACCTCTCCTTTGACTCCAGTCACTCCAGGAGGCCCCTACAACACAGATTGAATCAATAAAACCTTCTGACAGTTTGTGACCTGAACGGTAAGAAATGTCTGGCCACAGGTGTAACTTACCTGATCTCCTTTTACTCCCGAATCCCCAGGCACACCTGTGTCCCCCTGTCAACATGATAACACTTTTGAACATTGCAGCTTAAACTGTTGGTTTGACACTGATGCTACTTGTTCTTACCATACTTCCTTTAGGCCCCACTGGGCCGACTGCTCCCTGCACAGACACATTTGTATTCTTCAGAATGAGTCCAAAAAATGAATAAATAAACAAATAGAGACACTTCTTACCATATCACCTTTGAGTCCAGTATGTCCTTTAAGTCCCTTCTCCCCAGGGTCACCCTTTTCTCCTTTATCGCCCTACAAAGACAGGTGAGTGACATAAATAATTTCAACACTACTCTATATATAGAGTACATTTGGTTGTATACCTCTCTAAATATACTCTATTATGTAAATATATGTGATGAATATTTATACTAAATGTATTTTTGCACTACTTCTGCAAAGTTTGATAAATTTGCCTGGTGTGGCTCCTAAAATAGAACATTTTCAGCAGTCTGAAAAATCTTTAAAAATTTGAATCACGAATAAAGAAACAGAAAGAGTAAATGACCTGGATTCCTGGAGGTCCTGCTGGCCCCACTGGCCCCTGCTTCCCAGTTTCTCCCTGAGAGATTGAAAAAGAAATGAAAAGGTTTAGAACTCTTCCCAGACCATTGAGGAGCTGTCAGGAGCGAATCTGTTTACTCACTGTTGCTCCTTTTTCTCCAGGTGTGCCGTCCTCTCCGGGGTCTCCATCCTCCCCCTGTTAGAAACACACCAACACTTGTAACATAAGGTACTGGACTCAAAAACAAACTTTTTTAGATGATTCTTACAGTTTTGCCTGGAAGTCCCACAGGTCCGATGGGTCCCACATCTCCAGTGTCACCCTAAAGCACAGCAGGATTTAGTTCTTAAACATGTCTGACACACAGAGCTCAATGAATATTTACACTTACCTTTTCACCAGGGGGTCCCATCACACCCTGCTTCCCTGGCAGTCCCTTGGGACAACCACATTAGCCACGTTTAATGTTGAAGATACAATAATGTGGCAGCATTTCACTGACTTAGTGTCAACATCAGATGTACTTACTGGAATACCCACAATCCCTCTGATACCAACAGCTCCAGCAGTACCAGGCTCCCCCTAACCATGAAACAAAGCCATTTATTTAATTCTGAAACAGAACTTGAAGGAATTCATAAATGCAAGATTCAATTTCTTTATATTATGAAATATGGTCTGTCTGTAACAGTGAAACAAGCCAAGAATAAATGGAATAGCACCAACCTGTGCCAAAGCATTTCTATTTTAGAGCAGTCTGCCAAATAAATAAATAATGAAAATCATGTACTCTCCAACAACTGCTACTTTGCAAATTTAGTTGCTGAAGTACTTCGGACGATTTACTTAAAAAAAAGATATGATATGAAAGACATGCATTAAACGGTTTATTCCTGATTTTTCTATGTGTTTGAGCAAAACTGTCCCATCTTGTCCCAGAACAGATTTATTGTATAGGAGCTCAAAACAAGTCTGCTGCATCTAATTATAAAGGGTTTAATTGCCAATAATAAGGAAATGTGAGTTGTGACAACTGCAAATGCTTTAACGTTTTTAAAACATTGTCTTTCACAATCCAAAATGATAATTTACACATAGGTACCTTAGCTCCGTCCGCTCCAGGAAGTCCATCTAACCCGTCTGTGCCCGGCACTCCCTGTGGTCCACATCACACAGTTAGACACCAAAAGACAGTTTGAAGATAACAGTACGAGAAGCAGCTCAGGGTAACATACAGATTCTCCTTTTTCTCCTTGTGGTCCCTTCTCTCCCTGAGGTCCCACTGGACCCTGGTAAAAACAAGAAGAGGATGTGAAAATGGCTTCTAAAAGGCTTTTGCAATATACTATGAGAGAGGGGTAACTCACTTCTTCACCCTTTGGTCCCTCTGGCCCTGGACGTCCACGGATTCCCTCCACTCCCTGAGAGGGAAAATCTCATTAGAGCTACACCCAGACAGCTGCTTATCCATCACACAGCCCCTTTCACTTCAGACAAAAACAAAAGATCATAAACAACAGGTCTGGAGGGGTCACACTACTCACAGGAGCTCCAGGTGGGCCTGTGGGTCCTGGGATGCCATTAAAACCAGGTGGACCCTGCAGACAATGATCCATGTTAATACAATGTTATTTTCATAAGAATGGGACTTTAGGAAATATTGCAGTAATATTTTGAACTTACTTTATCTCCTTTTTCTCCAGGAGTTCCAGGGAACCCAATAGGTCCTCTTACACCCTTCAAAACAAGAGCAAATTGATTAAATGATTCCAAAATATAAAATTGTATCCTAAATGGTCACATTTTTCTATAGAGCATTTCTACCTTCAAGGCACTCAAAGCTCATTACAATAAGGAACCATTCTCCCACTCACATACACTAATACACCCGTGTACGCAGACACTAGGTGCGAGGTGGGTTAAGTGTCTTGCCCAAGGACACAATGACAGCAATCATCTGTGGGAGCTGGAATCACACCTGTCAGCCTGTCAGTGGATCTGATTATTCAACCAATAATGTTTATGTTGAGAGCAGCATTTGAACCAACCTTCAGATCAGTGGACAAACGCTCTTAACAACTGAGCTACTGCCCCAAATATTAATATATTCTAAATTAAATAAATTCATCTGTAGCATTGTTTCTGATTTGTACAGAAAAGAAAACTCATTTTTAGCTAGTCACCTTCATCAAGAGCCAATATAAAGAGTCACTGAGCATTTTAGTCTATGAAAATGTTAACATGATGTCTTCATCTATAACAGCTTTGTCCCCTGTACTATTGAACATCCCTTTGTTTTTGTGGACTAGAGTGTGCAGACATTCTGTTAAAAGCTTAAAGAAAAGCTAAAGCAAACAGAGAATTCTCCAAACACTCCTGCAGTTACAACTTTATAAAACCAGCTTCTCACAACCATATGCTTATGATTTATTTATTTTTTTTGTCATTATTGTTATGGTTATTAATTTCATATTTATTTTTATTTATTTTTAGAAACACCACATGTTAAAAAGAGACTGCAGCTGTTTAAAGCTACTGATGGTACAAGTGTGGCAGTATAGCTCTGCCACTTGGGTGCAGTCTAACTATTGGTTAGAGGTGACATCAGTCAGTTTAGAAAAGCGCTCCCCTTCTGTTCCTTTGACCTCTGACCTCACACTCTTACATCACGTTGTTGACTGTGCTTGTCCACCACTCTCAGGTAGTATCGCAGTTTCTATGTTAAGTTCAGGATTCAGTAACGTTTGTAGTGCTGATTATTTGCTTTATTTAGTGCCGCATGTGCCATGTTATTCGCGGTGTTTGTGTACCGTCATGCCGGATAAGCATGGTTGGCTCTTTGCCTCTGTCCTTTCACTACACTCGTGACTAATACAGGTGTGTATGCGGTGTTCACCTTTTCCGTGTACCGTTTTTTTCCGGATATTGGACTGGATTTACTAACGAACTGTCTTTGGAACTGTGAAACTAATTGTCAACTTCTGAAAACTGTCACAATTATCTAATTTATGGAAAATGTGTAAATAAATGATACTATTGATACATGTGAATTATGCCTCTGTCCATCGACGAGCCTGTGTGCCTTTATACACAGGCTATATTTCCCTAAAATAGAGTAGTAGCAGAAATTGTGTTACACGTCACCCCAAATCTAAGTTGTCTACACTACACCCTCGTATTGCCACACAAGCAAGGATCTATAGGTATAACTAACAGAAAGAAGGCAAGAAGCTAGGCTAGGCTGAGATGGCATTGGTGTGAGATACACACTGGGTAACCCTATGTTATGAGGGGAATCATGTTTATAATGTGACACTTAATTGTTTCTCTGTACTAATGTCTAGTAGATTACATATACACAAAGATAAAGGTGAATAGATGTGTGTGTGTGTGCGCGTGCAGCTGTGGCCCTCACATCATCCCCCATGCGCCCAGGCGGCCCCGGAGGACCATCTGCTCCAGTGTCTCCCTGTGGAAAAACAACATCAGCAAATGAAATAATGAGCCTAATCATATCAGACTCTGCACAATCACTGCTCTGATTTATTTGCTCTCCTTACAAAATGCACACAAGAGCAGAGAGGAAAAAATGCATTATGGTTACTCTGACAACAATTCATTTTTCAAGAGTCAAAAATAACTGACTTTCAGATTCTATAATGGTCCTCTTACCTTTTCTCCAGGGATGCCGTTGACTCCCGATTCACCAGCAGTACCTTTGTGTCCCTAAAAAAATCATACAAATTTACAAGAAATAAATCGGTGAGACAAATGAAAAATGAGGACACATTATGCAAAATAGACAATTTGTCACTTTGACGTTAATGATTCATGCATCATTTAGTTCACCATCTTATCAATAAGTATGAATATGCTCAAAGTACACATATTTATATGAGCTTGTTAATGACACGTTACCTTCATCCCTGGAAGCCCAGGCAGTCCCTGTGGTCCGGCAGGGCATTTGGCAGGACACTGTAACACACAATGATTAGAGAAAGTATATCTACATACACACTTTAAAATACATATCATTGTGATATTTCTGATCAACATTCTGTTTACGATTCGTTTTGCAATTTATGTTTTGATAGCAGGATTCTGGTCAAAGTTCACTTTTGAAACTCATTTGAGAGAAGACTGAAATCCAATGTTTGAAGGGTTAGCAGTTTTTGTATGTTTGTTTTTACATTAGGGAGAATAATTTGTTTGTTTGTCTTTGTGATTTGCTAATTGTGACCATTGAAATAGTGGTTTTGATTTGACTGTGAAATACCTTGCAGCTGTATTTAAAAACTATTCTGAGGAGAAGGAATACGGAGTCATGGCATGCAGGTTCTAGGTGCCAGAAATATCACAGAATAAGAGAAAACTCACAGGTTCCCCACTTCCCTCAGGAGCAGCACCAGGAGGGCCCTAGAACACAGCACATAGACATCTAAAACAGGCTTTAGATGTTCTATCACCTCGGGTCACACCAACCATGGATGTTGAAAATAGTGATGAAAAAGTCATTTTGGAGATCAACAGTTTGGACGTAGAAGTTAAAATACCGCTAAAATATTTTATGGGCTCCTGAGCTGTGTTAAACAAGTCCCAAGAAAACAGCCAGAAGATAATAGTGATGTAAATTAGGTTAATTTGTTTCTTACTGCAGGCCCTGGTGGACCTGGAGGCCCTGGAAGTCCAGCTGCTCCAGCGGTCCCTCTTGGCCCAGGAGGACCCTATCAATCACATTTATGTCATAAATGAAACCATCAGATAAAAAGGTACAACACACAACAGTGTACACACCTCTGGTCCAATGTTCCCTTCATCTCCGGGGGTGCCAGGTTTGCCTGGGGCTCCCTAGTGGTCACATAATTACAAGCTTTTTAGGGCCAAAACAACAAGAGGAACACTACATATACGAGCTAATGTAGTACAGCAGACACTCACGGGGGCTCCTTCAGTGGCTGGGCCCTAAAATGACACAACATTGATCTTTGTATTGGTTCATACGTCATACTTTTAGAGTTTCGTGTGGATATGTGTGCACTTACGGGAGGGCCCGCTGGTCCAGGGAAACCAGGAAGACCCTAAGAAAATCAGAACATGGATATAAGCAACTGTATTGTTTCTGTATTGTAATCAGCACTATACCCCCATTGAATACTATGGCCATAAGGAAGCAGCAGGTCATTTGAATCATATGTGTGAAAAGTATGGTCTAGTAATTGTTTTACAGACATTGCAGTTACATGATTGTTTTGATTCAGACAGACTGACCTCTACTGACCCAAGCCAGAGGCAGACTGGTTCTACAATTGGTCCATTAATGTAACCCAAACACTTCTGCTGCTTCTGCTTTGGTGTATACTGGGGGTTAGGGGTGACTGACTTACTCTCTCGCCGACTGGCCCTCTGGGACCCATTGGACCTGGAGATCCCTGTAAAAAATATAGATAAATAATAACTAATGAACAGTGCTGCTAAGATTTTAAAAAACAAACTACTTAATATACATCAATAGAAGCTTAATAGATATAGTGCTTTCATAATAAAAACATACAGTCGCATAGATTGATTTTTAATAAACATTTTCAATATTATGTATTATTCATTCTGTAATAATGCTAAATTGCCATTGTTCCATGACTATCTACCATGCTTAAAATGATTGGTCCAGCGGCTGATATCGACGATCTGAGTCGTCCTTACAGGGAAACTACTCCTGTGCTGTTTTTAAGCCATGACATCTGAACACTACATATTGTGACAGGAACAGTTGTGTTATGTGTGATAGGTGCGACAGGTGGTGTTGTGTTATGTGTGACAGGTGCGACAGGTGCAACAGGTGCTGTTGTGTTATGTGTGACAGGTGCAACAGGTGCTGTTGTGTTATGTGTGACAGGTGCGACAGGTGCTGTTGTGTTATGTGTGACAGGTGCAACAGGTGCTGTTGTGTTAGGTGAGCTCAGTGAGTTAGTCTTACAATAGGTCCTGGGAGGCCAGGGAGGCCTCTCTGTCCTGGCAGTCCGATTTCACCCTTCTCCCCTTTGGCGCCCTGGGAAACAGACACAACATGGATCACAGCGCTTTATCTGCTTCCTGCATCGCCTTGTACTGTTGCTAAGATACACAGAGGGGGTGACAGTCAACATTATTCAATGACCAGAAAACATCAGAGAACAACAGCTACTGACACAACAAGAAGGCTATGCAGATAAGAGGCCTTTGTTTTATGGACTTTTGCAACTAAAAGGTCAGAGATTACATTATTAATGACAATAACTAGCCATCACAATATTGATGTTGTGTCTGTTATTCTATGGATAAAATTGTTACACCTTGTGAGGAAGATAATTTCTTATTTGTTGTCTTAGTAGGTAAACCTGCACTATAGCACTGTACTCACAGGTGACCCCGGTGTGCCAGTAGAACCTGGAAGACCCTAAAACACAACAGACCAGATTAATGCTGTTTCACAATCTACAGATTGAAAAGTTGTATATAAAGTCATCCTTTACATCTCTTCCATCTCTGCCATCCTCTCCAGCAGGCCCCCGAGGGCCCTCAGGGCCAGGCACACCAGGTGGACCTTGCATTGATTTGTCAGGCTGAGAGAAGAAAGGACAAGTAAGCAAATATTTTTCAAAAATATTGACCGTCTTGTGTGAGTTTAGTTGCAATCCACTTTTTTTTTGCAGCATGTTACTACTAAGTAAAGCATATGAATACATATTCAAATCAGAGTAAAGTGCCAATGATTATAGTGACCATATTATTGACCATGCAGGTCAAATCATAACAAACATTAGCATTAGCATAAAGCATAGAGAAATGAGGCCAAGTGTGCACTTGAGTAGATTATTGTTTTAAATGTCAAAGCATAAACAATGTAAATACCTCAGCATTGGCAAACATCTGCAGAAGCAGGAGAAATGAGAAGAGTTAGTGACAGTCCCCACACCACCTTCACCACAGTCAGAACAGAACGCAGGGTGCTCAGGTCCCATGGGTGCTCCAGTGAGCATCATGCTGTCACTGGTCCCACTGCAGGGGGATGCAGTGTTAGCCTGAGATCTGACAGAGTGCACCAGGCCAGCAAGGATCTACAACAGCTGGGGATACTGTTTATCATGTGGAAAAATACATCATAGGACTACTGCTCTGGTGACTGCTTATTATTGTTTCAAATAGCTAACAAAGGCTCATTCAAATTAAATTATCATTCTCAAATCTTAGGAAAAAAATCCAATAAAATACAATGTTGGCCAATAGTGCAAACATAATGCACAGTAACTGATATTTATTAATATATGGAATTAATGTACTAATGTAATTCCATCTTATGGCCACTAGAGGCACATGTTTTATTGGTTTAACACGTTGCAAAGCCTGCACTGCCCATCCCTCTCCTAATGTGTGGGTTTGGCTGTCATTTCAGCACATTTCC
>KN513479.1:0-12439 GCA_000787155.1 Scartelaos histophorus | reverse complement strand
TCCTGCTGCTGAGGATAAAACAGGCTTCTGCGTCATCCATTCTGAAAGTAAAACAAAGAGTGACCATCAGGTGTCATGCAGCAGCAGCAATATGCTATAAAAGACAATAGGATTCATTTCAGTGTGATAAATTATAGCACAAAACTTTTTGGGAAGGAAAAGTACAGTGCCTATTCTGCATTTTGGCAAGATGATTTAATATTTGCTCTGAAGAGGAAGACATACTGTATTATGCTTTTTCTGGTATTTAATAGGCTTTGTAATTTAAATGACTTTTTTAATAAATTAAATGTCATTGGCCCTATTTATCTTTGCAGAGCTGAGAGAAAAATGTCTACAGAACTTCTTTGAAATCTAAATTTTCCCAAATAACAACCAAGTACATGGAAGTGGGCGGGGATAGGGACACAATGCAGGATTCACCAAATATGTTTGAATCAACCAAATTAACTTGCAGTGGGAAACCTAACTTGCATTTGTGATCCATAATATCCCAGTTAAACAAAGAGATTAAGGTTAAGTTATCTATGCAGCACATGTAAAAGGATCTTTAATGGCTACATTATGGTCTGTGTGGTGTAGGTGCTTTAATTCATGGGAAAATCGTTTTAAACTGTCAATCTAGCTAATTGGATGCGAAAGTAGTATCTTTATTCTTGAAGCACTGTCTTACTTGGCAAAGCTACTCACGTTCACATCTCAAGACTACTGGCTGCGATCCCAAATTGGATTAACATAAACATCACTTAAAGAGGTGTGCTGCTTTAAAAGGGGAGTACAAACTAAGTGGTAAGATACTCTTGCTCATGTGTAAGAGAGACAGATGACTGGGCCACACACTTTGCTCTCATCAAATCCTGGTCCTTCAGTGCAGATCCTTGTAGGTAGATAACTCTCTGCGACCACAGTGGGATTTGCAGTATTCGCCGCACTTGGATGTCGATCTCCGTTGGACATAAGATCACCACATAATAGTCCTATAACATATATTTACAATGACGTTAATACATTTTAATGGTAAGTAAGAAAAGTAAAGTAAGAAACCAACAAGTGTTTTACTAGCCACAATTGTAGCAAGATCAGGTTTCCATATAAACTGTAAATCAAATTGTAAATCATATACAATTCCAGACAGATGAATATGATACTGTACCTGTAATCAGCATCAAAGACTGTGTTACACAAATAAATGTGCTATGCAAATACCGTTAGGATTGGAAATAGAAATAGAACAATATATTGGTTGGACCTTTTTATCATATCGGCTACTGCGATTAAATCTCCAGCACAGAATTATATTAATTTTGTGTGACCAGCTACAGAGTTACACATAAACCTTTACTGAACACTTCAGCATAAAAATGTAACTGCACAAAATATGATTACACTGCTTTCTTAGAGGTTTATGATAAAAAAGGGGTTGTGGGTGAGTTTGTAGTGAATGTAAATGACATAATTTGGTGGAAATAATCTAACTTGGCTAAACACAGCAGAGTTTATCAACCACAGACTGATCTGCAGCATTGATCTATTAAAATAACTGCATAGGCTATTGGTAGCTTAGAGTTGTCTCGAGTTCATTTAGGGGCCACTCATTGGTACTTCACCAACAGGAGGGATATTTCACATTAAAGTGCAATCACTAACTGCTTGTGTTCAGCTGACAGGATACCAACAGCTTTCAAAAAAGTCAGATTTTTTAGATCATAAACTTTTTCTCAGCTCAAAATCCTTCAGTTGTACTTTATGTGAGGCTGCGCTCTGTGTGCTCATGTGCTTTAGCATGTGCCTGTGTATTCATTGCTCTGATTGGTCAAAGCAGTCACGTGGTATATGAGCCTGCGCTCTGTGTGTGTGCTCGTGTGCTTTAGCATGTTATGTTGAAGGCCCCTTTCTTAAATTTGACATAAATTACATAGTTTCTAATTACCTTCAATAAAATGACACTTAAAATGCATAGTTTTAATCATTTAGTTTACTTAAATTTTACAAATAGCTATACACACACTAATATGAAAAGTGCATTATTACTTACTTATTATCAACAAAAAGTAGAAGTTGGACACAGGACCTTTAACAAAAATTTGTGTGGACATGAAATTTTACTAAAAACTAGTAAAATTTTGGTGAGGAGAATAGAATATGGAATATGACAGATGCATAGAACCAAGCTGGACAAAGTGGCCGGTGTGACTGACTGTGTTTCTAGATAAAACTCAGTTGGCTAGTGTAACCTTTCTGTACTTTACCTGTAGTCTTGGATGAGCATAGAATTCATTGAGGAAATCCATCAGGAGGTCAATTTTCAGAGAGCTGACACACAGGACCACATGCTTCTCAGTCTGGGCTCGATGGCGGCTGTAGTTCCCTCCCAACTTCTGGCTCTCCATCCACAAGTAAGCCAGCTCCTCAAACTACACACAGTTTCAAAGGCAAAGTCTGTCACGATAACACATTTTGAAAGACAATATATTGCTACAGAAATACTATGATACATGGTAATACTGAAACTACTTTACAGCACTGACACAAAAACAATGATGATGCTGATGATGTGTTTATTTTGAGCATTGATCTAGGATTATTTTCCATACTTGTCTAAGAAAGGAAAGAGAAAAAACTAACAAAACAAAACACAAGACAATAATACATCTTTAAATGTATCACATATACAAGTGTTTGCTCAAAAAGAAGTGAGATGAAGAAATACTGTAAAATGCATTTCTAGTATGCTTCTTTTTTGTAGTATTAGCATTTTTACCTGTAGTGGGAGCACCACCAAAGCGACGCAGATGAGGATGACCACGAGCAGCTGTGAAGGCCAGATCTGGGGCGTGACGTCTCCGTAGCCCACAGTCGAGAAGGTAACAATGCAGAAATAAAAGGAGTCGAAAAGGGTAAGGTTCTTTCCGGCTCTTTCTAAGTGTTGGATCCCACAAGCTCTGCAACAAAGGAACATTTTGGTGAGCTGCATAAGAACATTTTGAACAGCGAAGTGGACCTCACATCCAATTCATCCCAGATTAAAAGCGCTACAGTCGGTACAATGTAGACTTTCCCTGGTATTTCAAGACACGCTATCGATTTTGGTGTCCACTTTACTCCACCGGTAGTGTTAATTAATTTGTGTTTTATTGATAAGAAACTGTGATTTAATCAATGGGAGGAGTAGAGAGGGGAAAAAAGGGGAAAACTGGCAAGGAGCACATCGTAGTTCAGAAGATTTCATGATTAAATTGTAAGATGAAAACAACACTGTCTTAAGCACTACAAACTGATACAGAAGATAGTGTTATGGGTTTCAATTTCCTGTTAATAATAGGTGCCATTTTGAGGATTTTTGTTATGAATTGTTAATTGTTATGGCAACTGTTCATTTTTATCACTCTGAAACTCAAGGATAGAACAATTCCTTGTTTGTTATTTTTCTAAACAGGGAAATGCTGTGCCTCAAACAACATGAGGCCATTAAAACAATGTAACCCAGACCCACGGAAAACAGATTAGAAATGAGATCAGTTTGATGAAATTAGACTCACCCGGTGAAAACCAGACAGAGTAAGGTGCAGATGAGAATGAACACTTGGTTAAACATGGCCGAGTGGGTCCTCTGGATGGCTCGGTGGAAGTCATTCTGCAAATGTAGGAGCTATTGATCATTATATTAGCAGAACATAGCCAGAGTAACTATAATTTTATATTATTGTTATTGTGACTTGGTAATTATTTGTTTGCTCCTAGAGTTTTAATGTTCACATATTCTATCTGCTCTGATGTTCTATTGATATTCTTCTGTTAGTTACTAGTTCTTTTAATCTGCTTTCATGTTTCTTATGCTATTTTCTGATCTATGTTATAATGTTGTTTCCTCATCACAAACGTACCTGAAGTTGTGTTTTGTTTCACTCACATGTTTAGCACACAACTCCCTCTGGCTACGTTTATACATACGTTTATACGGTATGTTGAGAAACAAATATTTCTCTCACTCCGTTTTCCGAAATAAAATCATGCACATAGCATCATTTTCAAAAAGGTTTTCGTTTACATCAACCCGCATAAATACGGCATCAAGAGGCATCACAACTACGCCAAGCCCAGAGTTATGCATAGCAGCCTGCAGGGTCGAAGCCAAAACCAGTGACGTTGGCAGGGAATAAAAGTGAGAAGTGGCAATACTGCTGACCTCGAGCCTTCATTCGTCTCTGGTCATTGATATGATTGATATGACTTTAGCTGTGTATGCAAATGCAAACACATGAAAAGTGGTTGCACCAGAAGAAATGTGACTGCTGCTCTAAATGCTCCCATGATCATAATCACAGCAAAAGGTAAACTTTGGTCGCACTTTGGGCGCATCTTTGGGCTGTTTATCTCACTTTACACACAAATGCAAAACCATCATTTTCCAGAATCTCCACTCTAGCCACAGATACATTTTCAGAGGCAAATTTGCCATTTGCATGTAAAAGTTGGATAGAAACGAAGGGAAAGATCCCTGTTTTTAAAAATACACGTGTACATGAAAACGGGGCTTCTGTCCCACCTTGTGATGTAATGTGATAATACAGGGAGTCCTCCACTGTTTTTAAACTCCAAACACCTTCATTAGAAATGTTTGTATGATTTCAGCCCTAGAATTGCCAATCTTTACTGAACCAAAGGTATAAGGTAGCTGTTAACTTGAAATTACAGATTCATGACATCACATGTGGAAAAAACATTCTGAAGTTTTGAAACGTACACAAACTAATAATAAAGAGTTAAAAGTGTGAATGAAATGTTTGTGAGGATGTAACAACATTATAACATGGCTTAAAGTTCACAAGAAGAATCCATTTTGTGTAATAGGACCTTTAAGGTGAAGGGTCCAAGGAGATGTTGCTGTTTTACCTGAAATGTTTTGAAAATAGCGTAAAACCTAACTCCTTTCTCCATGGAGACAAACAGGGATCTCCACCAAAGTATATTTTGCCATATTGTGGAACATTCCAGGCAAAGCATTTTCACGAGACAAGTAGGTGACAGACGTTACACTTACATAGTCACTTTTAACATGTACATTTCTCCATTATGAGGTTAATCAAGCTGTAAAATTACATATATAACAATGGTAATGACTGTGGTAAGAGATGATTTGGCCATTTTATCTGTCTTATTTGACTGCAGCAGAAGCCTAATTTGCAGTTTCCAAGGTTTTACCGAGCTCTTCCCATGCAAACCTCTCCTCACGGCTCTCACTTCCTCTCCCTGAGCTCTGGCCTGAGTCTGGACCATCTGTGCAACTACAGCCTGGCATGTGTCACTGTGAAGCACTACATCATTTCATTTACATGAAATCTGCGGCTTTTTAGACACTACACAAGAAATGTAAGAGGTGCATGTCTTTTTAGTCTGTTAACGGGCTGGTATAACCCTCACTGATTTTCCTCAACTATTACAGGACCAAATAGTGTACCCTAAAAATAAAACAACAAGGGTATCAAGTGAAGAATAGTAATGCACTGCAATATTGTGTTTGTGATACATACAATCATGTTCTCCAGGGCTCCTTTGGCAAGCCAACAGTTTAGAAAAACAGGAACAAATATATTTCTTAATGGATCCCAGAATATCTGAAAAAGAATGCAGTAAATATTTAGCACACATAATCTACAGCAGTAATAAAAGAATAGAAAACAATTAATACAATGTCCTTACTGTGATTATAAATGGTACAGTATTAATCATCTCCAATATGAAGGACACCTGAAAGATCTGCTCCCAGATGTTTCCCTAAGAAAAAGACATGATGTTTGTTATTTGCTGCACTGTCCATCTGATTCAGAGAGAGAAATGGACTGCTATAAAAGTTATAAAAGCTATAAAACTGAGTTTGTGTTCATAAAACATTGCAGTTTAATTAATCATATTTGTATTGTCATCTAAATAACGAACTAATGCGACAACATTAGTGTGTTCTCTTTTTCAATCATAATTGCTCAAATTGCATTGGATTTTTAAAAGGCAGGCTGTGTTACACATGAGTGCCCTTTGAATGGCTCTGAAAAGGCGACATAATTATCCAGCTGGAGCTGTAGTTTGTGCAAAGTTGATGATGTTGGGTAAACAAAAACATTTTAATTTTAACTTTCTAGAGTTGCAGTGTATAACTATTTTTATTAATATTTGAACATATTAAAACTTTGGCTAGCTGTACAGTTTTCAAAGTTGCTTTACAAATAACGTTGGTAGGGTAGGGTATGGAATATAGATCAAGCGCCATTATAAAAAAAAAAAAACAACTTTTTTTTTACAATTTAAATAAGAGTATTTGTGAATGTGAATCCGCAGTTTTCCTTTACCTTATAGCTAAGATATGTGATTAACATGGTCTCCAAAAAGCTGATTAAGGCCACTGTCACCTGGGGAGAAAGTACATTGAATAATCAAGCTTGACTAAAGAAGACCCTGAGCAGCACTGCTCTTATCTAACAGATTACCACTTTATTTGGACTGACATTTTCTTAACAAATATGTATAAATAAAGTATTATTCATGTGCACAATGTTGCACATGAGCACAATGAGCTCTCTCACCTGTATCGCCCATACAGGTGTCTTTCGGTTGACCCAGAATATCAACTGCCTGCAAAATGCAAAACAGCATAGACAAACAACCACACAGTCCATAGCAACTATAACCAACAAAAATGACCAACATCTTCTAGAACTAAGTATTTTAACATACCAGTTGATTTCTTGTGTCTCTGTGCAATTAGTGGAGCTACTGTTCCAACTGTTCCGACAATTGGACCTGCGGAAAAGCACAGGAACAAGGGACAAAACAGAAACAACAAAAGCAGCATGAGACTGTCTGCAAATGTGTGAGTGGAACTGTGCCGAGTAGGACATTTGGTCTGTTGTCATCAAGAACAAATACAACTTGTGAATGGACTGCAACACTTAAGTCAATACTGTGTTTTTAGCCTGTGATTATTTGTAGTCTTGCTTAACATTCAAACAGCAAAATGTGTATGCATTTGCAAGTAAGAGCAATGTTGCTTTAAAATAAGAATACTTAATTAAATTTGAACCATAATACTCCAAATTTCAATTCATTTCAATTCACTCAATTTCAATAGTCAATAGTCAATAGTCAATAGTCAAGTAAGATTAAAAAAGTACTTTGTGAAAGTACTGAATGCAATAATAAGTAGTTAGGATATATATTTTTTTAGAGATTCTGCAAATAGCTTTTGAAAAGATGGCAATAAAAATATATTTTGATAGTATAGTATCCTTTGTATATTGTGTATGCTACTTTAGGGGTGAAATAGACAAAAAATGGCAAAACATTTTTATCTATCTATATTCAAATTTTGTTTAAACCCTGAACAATCTTGTATCTTGCAGCATTACTAAGATATGTCAATAAATGAATCAATAAATGCATGAACTTTAATGCTATAATGTGAAAGCTCCCAAGCATATAATACAATCTTAGAGAAAAGAAAATTACAAAAACATCAGAAAAACATATTGCACCTTTATTTAATATCTTAAATTAAAGTAAACATATTATAATCAGCTTATTATCAACTCAAGTTGCAGCCTTTTCTCCACAAAATCTTTATTCTTTATTCTAATTTAAAACAACATTAAGCAAAAACTTCTATATATCCTAAACTAGTGGCTGTAAGTCGCCTCTCACCAGTTGTTGCTGTTGGGAGTGTCCAGACTGACTCTCAGGATGTAAAGGGCACAGGTGAGGATCTTCAGTGAGAAGTTGAACAGACGGATTCTCAAGCCTGTGAAGCAATACAAATATTAATGAGTTTTAATCTGTCAGAATGAGCCACTTGCTGATATACTGTATACATTTACCCTGTACTTCTTATTTAAGCATTTTTTGGCTCCCATTATTACACCATCAGTCTCATAATGTTATTAAGTAACCTCATCTTATTTATATCTTGCCTTTATTGTTATGTTTGTATTGAGTAGAATAAGTAATATCACATAAAATCTCCATCTTGTTTGATTTAACTGGAATATATTCTTAGATAATCCAAGAAACAATCATTGGTCAATAAAAAAATCAAACATGTTGTGAGACCCTGTGAGGCGACTGCTGTTTGAGATTTTGGGCAATACAAAAATGAACTGAACTGGATGTAACTTAAATATTTATTTCGTCATAATAAGGTATCAACTATTTAGTTTTGAATGATGAGCAAGAACATATACTGCAGTCCGTACTTTAGGTACAGAATGACCAGCCCATGACGTCAGGGGCCCTAAAGTTGCTATATCTGTGAAAACCACAGGGTGAAACTAATGTCGGCCTTTGCTGATCTTGCACTCTGTCACAACAAATTCACCCAGACAAGTAACTTCTGAATCCTCTATTTTGCAAACTGAATACATGGTTTAGAGAAGTAACTGGGATAACAAAAGCCAGAATCATTAGAACAGAAAGGTAATAGACAAGATTCCTGTGTATTCTTCTGGTAGAACTGACACTCACAACTAAAACAGTAGATAACATGCTTTTGCACGTACAACCTAAATTGATTTTTCCAGTTAAAACCAGGTAGGTGTTACTGACTTAAATGAACATCTCAATATCTTTACTCAATAATCAGGAGAGGTGTGTAAACTTATTACTTATGGTTTAAGAACCAGACAAATGTGAAATGGCTGTAAAATCACCCACAAAAGAGTGGAAATATCATTTCATACCCTACCTACTAGTACATTTTAAAATGTTCACACTTGCACAGATGCATCACAAGTGGGACTATACTTAGACTAAACCCAGAACTAAACTGGGATTTGACATGGCCAAGGCTACATCAGGTTTAAACTAGGCTCAAACCAGGGCCAAAGATGTAGAAAAATTGATTGAGTATAAGTATATAGATCAACACAAGCTTGCAGCATCTGGTGACATTTTCATTAGATTGTGTTGTCTTGTGTTTTAGCCTATGGAGCGATAGTGGCATTGACAGGTGGACAAACAAGCAGCCTGGTCCTGTCAGTGCAAAGGACACATTAACACGATTAGCCAGAACCACAGACACATTTCTGCTGGGGGCGTTTATTTAACTAAAGGCTTGTTAGATTTCAAGGCAATCCTGCAGTGTTTCTATCCACAAGTCTGGTTCTGAATAACAAATATAACAACACAATTTCCTTGTCAGTTTCAAAAAATGAGCAATTCCTTTTGACAGTGTCCACACCCTGAAGCCAGTAAGATACAATGAAGGAGATAATGGAATAATAAAACTCTTGCTGAAAACAGAATTGGTTTGTGCGTCATCACCGAGTGCAGTTTCCGACATGAGGCTTTTATTTGCTCATTTAGCTCTCATAATAGCATCAGTCTTCCTTCACATCTGCTTTATGGGTTCTGTGTGTTATAACATGGATAACATGTTTTATAATTATGCATTTTTGTATCTAGGAGAAATGGCCACATTTTTATATAGCGCTTTTCGATCTTCAAGGCACTCAAAGCACTTTACAACAAGGAACCACTCACCCATTCACACACATTCATACACTAGTATACGCAGACATTGGGGGCAAGGTGGGTAAGGTGTCTTGCTCAAGGGAGCTGGAATCACACTGACAACCTGTGGATTCAACGGGATTCAAACCTTCAGATCAGTGGACAAACGCCCTACTAGCTGAGTTACTGTTAGCGCCATCTACAGTTTGTCATATAGAACAAGAGGTCATTGCGTGAGTGAGACCTGAGTGTGGCTGAGTACTGCATCCTAATTAGGTGATTATTATGTTTCTATGGTTACGCCATGTTTCACTCTAAAATGGAACTGATCTTAATTAATTTCAGTAAATCAGCTCACTCACAGTGGTTTTACCTTGGTACATAGTGATCCCTGATTGTTTCACCTTGTCTCCATGGGGAAAGTACACGTGTTGCAAATACATTTTATATGTACTGTATTTATTTAAATCTACTTGTATATCTGCTTATTGTTCAGTACATGAAAGCTGGAACAATATATTTTTGGGCTTAGTATTTATCGTAGAGACATTTTCTTTGCAATAATAAAGATATTTTAGTTATTTTTGTTACTGTGCGATAAGACTTGACCTGTAGAGGGTTGAATAAGTTTAAGTGAATATGTTTTTATGGAACAATCTATCTGAGGATCTGAGGTCCGCTTAATATTTCAAAATGAACTCAAAACATATCTTTTTAATTTAGCTTTTAATTGAAACTTTTACTTGTTTTAAAGTATGATTATGATTATTATATTTGCTTCACATTAAATTATGACTATTACTTTTCTTTAATTTTACTATAACCTTTATATTTTATGTTTCTGTCTAAACTGCTGTATATATGGATGAAACAATGGGGTGGGGTTGTTGTTGTTTTTAATCATTGTATGAAAAGCGCTATACAAAGTTTGATTGATTGATGAATTGATTAATTGACTAAGTTACAGAGGCTCACATGCATTTGCCTGTATTACTTACTTGACCTTTGGTTTTTGATAAAGAAGAGCTTCAGTCTCTCCTTGAAGGTGTTCTCGTTGACATAGAACTCCACCTGCACCCTGTGGAGAAAGAAGCATTACTGAAAAAGTCACCATATACACTTTTACATTATGAAAACATCTGCTGCTGATGCACTTCATATACTTGGTTCGCTCTAGTTGCTTAATAATGCACAATCGTACATAAATGTCGACCTTGTTCCTTGCCTGTCTATTGGTAATTCATGAGATGAGATGTCTGACTAGTGACAGATAGACAAAAGATGGGCTGCCTCACAATTACAATTTGAGCTGCTGAATATTCATAGTGTTTTTTGATTTGAAGGAAGACTTTTCTCCATTAAAAAGATATATTTTGGCATCTGATTACAATTGCGATTAAAAAACATGTTAAACAATTAAATTCTATTACCATGGTGGTTATCTTGACATCATGTACAAAGCACTCTAGGGACAAAACCTGGTCCTCCCCTCTGAGAGTTGCTATGGAGATTGATGGACTTATTAAGATCCATGTATTTCAGACATGTCACTAATGAGGTGGGGAGGGAGTGGTAATAGCTGTGTGGTTACACTATGGACCCTGGAGCATCCCCGATGAATACAGGGTGCAATTGGCAAGAGACAACACAGAAAGCACAGAAGCAATTAGAAGTCACCATCACTACAGCCCCGATGGGAGGACATATGTGGAAGCATGTGTAGGTGCAGGAGACAAGCAGCTTTGCACGGTCCTCCAGTTATAGTTCCCCATCCCCTCATCGCATCTCCATGGACACCGAGGCAGGAAAGGTTCCCCCGTGTCACATGCATGTGGGGGCACAGTATTAGGGTGGGTGTTCTATTCATGGGTTTCAGCTTCTTGTTTTATGCAGCATTTTAAGGATTTTTTTGCCCCTGTTTTAAATTGTTAATTACTACGGCAACAGAGCAAATGTTTTTATCATTCTGAAACCCATGGATAGTCTATACATAGTGACATGCTATAGATGAAAACACACTCCAAGCCCCCGTGACACAGTCTTAAATCTTACATGAACACACGGATTTGAATGTAATCCAGCTGTATTGACTGCTTCTTCAACCAAGGAGCAGTAAAACCAGGCGATCAAGACTAATGGGGCAGAATAAGGTGGTCAATAATATATGTTGGTGGGTCTGACATCAAGGCAGTGTATATACCGTTTACCCACAAGATCATGTTTACATGGTCAGCAGAACCTGAGACTGAAACTTCACAGTGAATTATTGGGTTAATTATATTTACGGGACAGAACATGCACAATCATTGGTAATCGAATGATAATTTGTTCTAAGGTTACATCGAGTGTTTTAGGATGCGTTCACAGTTGTACTTGCAGCTCATTAAAATTGTGTGCAGACTTGGACTAAACTGAGACTTGGCCAAGATGAGACAAGATCAAAGTTTACATCAAGACTAAACCAGATCAAAACAGAACTAAACCAAGACAAATGTGAACACACGTTTAAGTAAACAGAACAGCAAAAATATTTTCAAAGATCTTAATAAGTTAATAAATTAAATTCATTAAGATAAAACACTACATAAGATGATGCAAAGACAGGTTCAGAGTCACTGAAACCACTGACACTGTGATGATAATCCATCATAGAGCTTTAATACCATTAACATGGTTTATCTTTGATTTATCTCATTAGAACAAGTGAGGTATACATCATCATTATTATAACTCTATCATATCTCTATGTACCTTTCCACAACAACATATAAAAGACTGACAAGCACAGGCAGTTTTTTATAGTATTTTATGACTCATTTACCGAACCATGTATAAGGCCATAAATATCCTCCCTTCAGGGAGCCAAAGCCACAGAGCACAGCACTAGAGCAATACCCTATATGTACAGTCGCTTTGACACCCAATGCTTTCTGTCACAAGCATT